>JACEII010000050.1:1450022-1476708 GCA_014332785.1 Antheraea mylitta | reverse complement strand
AGAATATAAAAGCTAACTTGTGAATAGAAGGATTGACAGATTGAATGCTGTGTATTATTAATTCCTGCTTAAAACAGTTATTGCTAATTAATCTGTAAGAACAAAAAGGTTAATTTGTGAATGGAGTGACTGCCAGAATGAATGCTATACATTGTGAACTTATATTTAAACAGTTTTTTAATTAATCTGTTTAAACAAAAAGGGCAATTTTTGAACAGCGTTAGAGATGCTATAATACATATGTATATATATGTGTATTGTAAACTATTTGTTTCATATCAGTTGCTTAGCAAATTTTTAATAAACAATTTTAATTTATTTATACAGTGAAATTTCTACGTGTGATTAATTTCTTTTTGTCCTTTTATATCTTCTTCTTTTAATTATTTTCTTTTTTCTATGTAATTGTCAGGCTAAGGTTAGTATTAAAAAATGTGAAAAATCGTATATGAAAATTTGAAATTTGGATTAAAAAATCCCTAAATGAAATGATGAGTCATAGATGAGACAGTAAGAGAAATTTTTGGCAGTATCTTGGAATATCATGTAGTCTTTATATTTTATCCATAATCTTGTGTTATTTGGCTTTATATTGTGTAATGTTGGCGGTGCTTCACGTAATATAGTTTGGTTATTGTGCATAGGTGAAGTGGATGGGAAACACTACGACTGAGCATGGATTCTGACTTGCCATAGAAATTCATTGGAAAGTTCTAACGAGACGGCATCTTGTTAATTTATTGAAATGATCGCAAGAAACTTGTAAAATTGTAATTACCACACAATGGTAGTAATAATGTACTAGAAAATTAGTTACCAAAAATAAAATAATAAATAGATGTAAAGACTGTAGGGACGTTTTCCACAAATATTGACAGTTTGATGTTTATTGGTCCAGTAGGCATTTTATTTAATTACATGGTTGCACTGTGAAGTCAAGTTATGTGTCTCATTATCTTAGTTAAAAAACCCGTGCAAAGCCGAAACGAGCAGCTAGCTTATTAGCCCCTCCGAATTAATATTTAAATCTCAAGATGGCACATGCTGTTTATTTTTATTTATCTTTGCGCCATCGCTAGTATATACACCATGGACCAATTTATATTCATGAAGATTTGTCAACGATCGTAATCTCGCAATGATAATGTAACTATATATAGTTTTTATATTGTCATATATTTACAATTGTCAATCTTTTTTACATGTAATGCACTCGAGGGTTTAGTATATTTAATTTATTATTCATTCCTTTATTAATCTAATTTCAAACAAATTATTTATACCAAAAAGTGATATTTGCTACAATCCTCATATATCAAGTCTAAGTGTTTTTATGCTTAGAAATACCGTATTTTTAAACTATCGTGACAGTGTCTACACTATGTCTTTTGTTATTAATTATCAATATTTACAGTAAGCAATATCAATAGTATTTTCTTATGATATATTAGCAATTATAAAAGGTTCCGGCTAAATCTTTGGTGTCGAATTTTTTTCAAAACAGCCCTGAGGTCTTTTTTACTTTATTTTTTGGAACCAATCGTCTAGATTACTGTCATTGTCTAGTAAGTAATAATATAGAAATTTCTTCAATGTTCTAACAAGATGGTGGTCCCTTATTAAAACTTTTCAAGATGTTTTGTCGGATGCCAGAATTCACGCTTAGTGGTGCACAATAACCGAACTATATTACAAATTATAGAGTCGAATAACACAAGACTACGAACCTATACTAATACTACAAAGCTGGAGGGTTTGCTTGTTTGGTTGTACGCGCTAATCTCAGGAACTACTTGTGCGATTTGAAAAATTCTTTCAGTGTTTGATAGATCATTTATCGAGGAAAGCTATAACATATATTACAATATCAATCACGCTAAGACCGATAGAAATGGGGCATGGATGAAGAATGTCTCAAAATTGGGATTTTATTTTCCTTTTGAGAGCTTTGGCTGCGTATTAGCGTTCGCCTAAAGTAACTATTCCACGCGGACAGAGTTGTGGAACAGCTAGGTAAATATTAAAGCCACTAACCGACTAAAATCCCGTTAAAATCTCCCCGCCCCTGATTTCTTAAACTGTCGCTTTGCTTTTTTAATTATTAATTTTCGAAAACACTTATTTTGGTAAGTAATTTTGGTCTTGGTTACCTGCCACAGCACAAGACTTGTACTTTTAAAAATGTTTGCTAGGTGCAATAGAATAGGAATAAAATTAAAATGATTTCGGCTTCTATAAGTTATGATGAATTTATAGTGTAGTTAAATAGAAGTAACTCACGGCGGTGGTACCCCAGCCGTATAGCTGAACGGGTAGACCGATCGGCAACTCGATGCCTTGGCCAAGTATGCTGACTTGTTGTATATCATCGGCGAGGGGCAAAGCGCTGGCCAAGCGTACGACGCATATGTCGCTGTCCAGTCCGAGGGTACCGAAGTCTGGATGGTTGTAGGCAGTGCCTACTTCGACAATAACGCCGCCCTCGCCACGTGTGTCCGAGCCGGCGCGAACACGACGATTCTCACGATTATAAAATCTGAAAAAGAGAACCACCTTTATTCTTTAGCTTCTTTATAACAATTTGAGTATTAGCTGGATCAAAATCTGTCAAGTCATCTGATTTTAACTTTTTTATTATAATCCTATATTATTTGACTCCATATTTTGTAATATTGATGGTACATTACGTAGTATAGTTCGGTTATCATGTAAAAGTAAGGTAAGTGGAAAATAATACCACAGAGCATTAATTCTGAAATGCCACAAAAAACTGCCTACAATGGATCCAAATTACTGCCTACAATGGAACCAAATTATAATAGCATCACGACATGATGGCCGTTTTTACGCCCTACAGTAGTGACGAGATATATCGATACTAGTTGGTTCCAGCTAGCCTATTTGATTATAAAAAGGACAAGGAATTAACAGACTCATAAATAATAGGTCTAAAACTATATACGAAAATCTCTGCATCGAATCCTCATAGTCCTACGCTAATTTATAGTCCGATGAAGTTGTTAAGGTCTTGCTAGGCCGAAAGAGTAGTCAAAACCTACCTAAACAAAACCTAAGCTGTTACATTCAGTAGTTATGATGTCATTGACCCTTAAAACAATAGTAATTTCATTATATACATAGATAAACTTACTCTCCGGAGAAACAAGTGGCTTGACTCAAGATATGGACAGACGTGAGTACAGTTGCGGCGCACTGCTGTACCCAGATTGTCATAACACGGAACTCGATCTGAGCTATGCTTGGAACTTCACTGACAGATACCTGCTGACCGAGGTTGTCCGCATTGATTGCAGGGCAGCCGATAGCTGGTAACAAGACATATTTATACTGTAACTTCCATTTATTCTATTATTTCCTTCTATGACAATGATTCAATAGAATGTAATCTAATTGAAAGAAAGAAAGAAGCGTTTATTACATAATATACATTTATACAGGAGCGTGTACAAAATATGCATATCGAGGTATTATGAAACTGTGTCCAGTTTAGCATATGCTAAAGTGTTATGAGAAATATTTAGCGCTGATCTTTAGCTGGAACCCAATGCAAGTCACGGCTTGTAAAAAAGGAAATATCAATTAAATTATGATATATATGGAAAATAAGTAATGTAAAAATAATAGAATATATAATGCATATAGCGGAAATAGATAAGATAAAATTAGTAGGATATATTAAAGAACATATAAGAGATGCAGTTATAGGCGTGCTTAAACTATATGTGAACCACAAATTGATGCAAAACCATAGTTTCCAATTATTGCGATACTAATAAAAACTGTTTACAATAATTGATAATTTATTTATCATTTATTATTCAGTCTGTCTGTTTCACTGTTATTAGAGATACTTAGACTAAAATCTGTAGAGCGCATTTAGATTTATCTCGGTGGTCTTAGTTTGTACTGAGCTAGGTTAAAGCCATCAAATTCGACCACTTACTAAACATTTGGATAAATATATAATAAAGGACGGCATAATAATAATATAACAGTAGCGTGTCTATATTTTTTTAATTATCAATGCGACTTAATCGTTATTCGCTTTATTCTTAAATATCTGTGCCCGCGACTTCGTCCTTATAAAGTCATCTTAAGACGTCGTCATTAAAATTACATTAACCTTTGATGGAGTGGACCGATTTTAATGAAACAAATACTTTTTTTTTTGAACTGACTACGCTATTGGCCTTGCAAGATCTTTACGTTGTTATTACAAAAAAGTTAAATACTTGATTTAAAAAAAGTTTCGTACGAAATGCACCGCGCTCGCCCGAGGCAAGTTTGCGTTATCCTTTTTTGGCAAGTGTAACCTAATGTAACCAAAGCGAGACAACAGATAAGCAAGATGGCGAAACATACCGCGAGCGCGATACATCTAAACCGTAACCTTTTTAAAGCTAGCGTTTAACTTTTTTGTAATAACACCGTTACAGTTTCACCGGACTATTAAGGGGAGCGCTTAAGACACTCAGCCGATATAAAACAAATACTAAATTACTCTAGGGTATGCTTTATGATTTTCTTGCTGACGTTTTATTGTGAACCCAATACTTTAGCAGTGATGCGTGTCCATACAAGCAGGTAGACAGACAGACATTTCTAAAAATGATCGAAATGTATTCTATTACTTATTCCTAGACACTTGTAACATTTTTTTTTTCACGAAGATCGAAAAGTGCAGACATGTTAAATTTGCATTCTTATTATATGTATATATTGTAGAATTAAAAAGGCTTTCATTGTTTGTTTTAAAATCTTGTTATTTTATCTTTTATATATTCATTCAAGATGCATGATTGAATCTATTTATACAATTAAAGATATTTTACTGATTCGATGCGTAAGTTCATCATAACTAGACCATAAATTCGAAACCTAAGATTGCTTTGTGTGAAAATTACTGAGCGAAGATTAAACTGAGGTAAGGATAACATAAAACAGAGTACGCTCTATACATTGTCAGTTTTACACAGGCTTTCGTTGGTTTTTATTCAAATCGTGATTCAGTTTAGGTAACGGTGTCCGCGACCTCTCTCCTGCAAATTTGTTTTGGATATCTTAACTGCGTCTGTCTTATTTTTTAATCGTTTATCACTGCTTAGTATCATATTTTTTAATTTAAAAATGATATTAAAATTGATTTGAAAATTCTTCATACACAGCAGCGGATCTTGTTTATATAGTACTGTGAAGGTATCACTTTTAAATAACTAAGGCTCAGATGTTAGAGGGTCCGGATAATGCATTAATTGACGTAAATTCAAAGTTTTTCAAAAGGAACAACGCTTACGGTATAAAAAATCATTATTATAAAATCATAGCATATTTTCCATTTCGTGGTTGTTGGGCTTTTTCTAAGCCTTCCTTACTCAAGTCGATATTTATCCCCGAGCAACTATAGGTGTGTTCTGGCAGCTAACCTTAGATCCAGTCCATCCTCTAAATTTAGAGTGCTTACCATCTCAGGCCACATGATCATTTAATCAAGTGACATTTTAGACAAAGGGTGATTCTCTGTTGGTGATTCAATAATAAACGTTGCTCTTTGAGAGTATGTATTGTGAATATTGTTAGACACAGTGTCATCACTTTGCTACTTTTGACCATGGAATCATTTTGTAGCAAGTGGCTTTCTAGGTTTTTTTAGATATATATTAAACTCGAGGGTAATAGCAAGCGGGCTGCCGACTTGAAAAAAACACTACCACTATGTTAAGATTTTTACCAAGATGTTTTTTTTACTGGAAGCTCCGATTTCATTGCAAAGATAAGAAACCTACGTCCATCGATGCTATGTACGGACATGTTAGCAATTAAGCCAACACCGTTTTCGTATGTCTAATTGTTATAAATGTTTAAATTATATATTTAACGCGAATGAACTTAACTCCTGCTTTATCAAAGGCTTGTCTTAAATCATTGGGTCCAGAATATAAATCTAATAAATGTACTAAATGATTTCCATATTTATATAATAATAACCCAACATAGTTACAGTAGCGAGTTGAACTATAGCTCCGTGTATATAACACAGTATGTATAATCCGCATATAGGGAATTATTATCACGCGTTGGATTACTGGTATCAATTAATTTATTACTTTCAGCTACTTACGATAAAGTTATACGACACGCTATATATTTAAAATATCAATTGGTATTATAATAATACAATATATTATAGTACGATATTTATTATTAATTGCATAGCTACTGACTGTAGCCGAATCAATTTGCTCTATAGGAACATATTTACCAAGGTAATATTTTGTATCAAATGTAACAACTATCATCTTCAGCTTGTAAGATACCCACTACAGGATTTTAAGCCACTTCCTGAAGAAATGTATTGGCATAATCACCACGCCAGCTCACGAAATTAAACTCCACCTGATAACTTAACTGATTTTAAACTCCAAGACATTGTTAATTCTATATTTTCCCACACTGGTACTACAAGAGCATTCCTCAGGTTCAGGTTTCTTCACGATATTTTCCTTTACCGGCAGCTGATAGAGTTACCAATTTGAATTAGTAAATAGACGCGATCTTCGAAAAAATAGTTTGTGCCTAACATGCCCGGGGGTTCGAACTTTGCGACATCGGATTAATCGACCATCACGACTTACGTTTATCTTAACAACTACATTACTCTTCATGTAGGGCAATTACCCGATATCATAGAATAAGCTGTAAGAAATCCTGACATATGATTACGATGATATTAAAATGACAACATGGTTTATAATATCAAACATGCTAGAGATAGCAAGAACTGGCTCTCAAGAGTAGCTGCCAGAATACCCGAAGAGTTGCTTGATGACAGATTTCCAACATAAGGGTACTATAGGTAATTTATATGAAACCATAACCATATTATCCTTCAATAAAAGCTTAGGCCTATTGTAAGTATTTGAACCTACACCAAGCGATGCAATGGCGAAAGACGCTACTACTGAACACTCATTACTTTACCTTTACGTTATGTCTTTAGTACATTCAGTATTTAAATCGACATGTCATGGCCTATACATTTATTTTGAACACTTTCTACGTAAATTCTTTTACCGGTGATCGTTGGCGTTCTCTTACGCCTTATACTTAATATATACTATTCACTGAATCACAGCATACAGTTACTTTCACAAATATACTCCCATAACCAGCTCTAATTGGTATATCATACAGTCGGGATTTGTTTTTTACGCATATTGAATAAATACCTCCAAGTAACTCGAATACCAAAGTTTCTATATGTTAACAGCTTGAACAAATGTACAAATATATAAAGTATTGGAGTAAAATTAATAAAAGTGTTTTGCAACACTCCTTTGCTATTCCATAACCTTTAAAATACTCTAAAATTATCTTAAGACCTTGTAATAGTGAATGGTGTGAATATAGCTAATTCATATAACTAGTCGACGTTGTATAGCAATAAAAAATTGGAGTAATCTTTTATTGGTATTTTATGCAATGCATCAAGAAATACCAAAATAAGAAACAAAGAAAAATAGATTTCAAAACATTTCCCGGTTTTAAGGGCAAGTTGAATTTGTGTATTTTAAACAATGTCGTTCTTTAAGAAATATCAATCCATAATACCATAAACATATGTATAGTATATACAATAAACAAAAATAATATACACCTACAATTACAACAATAATTTGTAGGTTGAACGGATATATGTTTTATAATAATCATGCAACTGATAGGACTCTTAGACAATGAGTAATTAGTTATGACTAATGCATTATGAAAGCTATAAGAATATTTAAGGTTAAAAACTAATTTACCTGCGATAACTGTGAGAGCCAAGACGAAGTAGGAAACCATTTTCACAGGTCTAGTATACACCCGATAACTGTGATTATTCTAATTCCTTTACACTTTTATATACTCGCATATATTCTTGATAAACGTATAATCTTATTAATTCTGTTTTCGTCCCACTGTTTTTTTGATACGTTTGCGTTAATACACTCTTCCGTGTTGTTCCGTTTTTTATTTATTGTCATACCCAAAAACTCTTTATATATCGGATTAGTAGAATAATGCATATTAATCATTCTAAATACAATGCGAAAAATAAAGAGACCGTGAAGACCTATTCAATATACATTATCTGGTTTTTAGAATTCAATGTTATGAATTAAGCATTTGTCCGCGATTTTACTCGCGTTAATATAGAATTAATCTATGTCTCAAGAACAGTGCTCTTTGTAAACGAAAGACTCTCTGTCCCCTTTCGTACACTTGATACAACATGTATATTTAAAGATCATCGGTTTACTAGTTTAGGGGTGGAAGCGTAACAGACAAATAAACTCACATTCACATTTCTAGTATTAGTAAGGAGAAAGATAGTACAGTAAGTAAGTAAGAATAAAGCACAAATGAAGAAATGCCGACAAAATAATGTTATTCATGCCTGAATTAAAACCTGAATTAAAGCCTGAAAACTGGACCCTGCAGGCAAACTGTAAGAGACGACAGGAACTTATCATTGAACTAGATCAATCCTATCGCATATAAACAAAGGAGGCAAATAATTTGGTCAAATGTATTACCAACAGAACACAGGTCCGCATTTACCTGCAAAACATCCCGATTTACCCTCCTTCCTGCTCTTCAGAATGTCTATCTTATAATGAGCGACAGTCCCAGTAAATTAGGTATTAGGTTCACAACGACCTATAACCCAGGAATTATATCGGAAGCGGGATCTCCATTACATCTTGAAGACTAGGAATCTTGAACAGAATACGATGGTATTTCTCGCCTTACCAGTTATAGTTTATAAGATACAAGTACGTGACACGTTACGTGAAATTATTTTCGCACCTTTAGGACTGTTTTGACTAATACTTTCTGAATATTCTGGATATGTGGAGTTTTTATAGCTTTTTCAGTTACTCAGGGATATAGCCCTACTGAGCGTGTTCAACTGTGTGAGAGCGAGTATTCTAAGGAGTTATTCAATTCAAACACTTTTTCTCCTTTAAATAACCGAACTATGCACGCTGGGCTTCAGAGCCACAGTTTTACGGTAAATTCCATTTGGGCGCGAAGTGGAAAGTCCGTAGTGTATTATTTTTTGCCGTACCATGATGCTGTTGAACAATTTCCAGGCCAGTATTTTCCCCCTTTCCTATAACAAGCGGAATGTGAAGAGACATTTACGCAAGCGGGCACGACAGTGGTGAACGGCGAAGAATAGCTTGTCTCTCGATGGCCGGCATTATTTTTGCATTATACTGTGCTTACCATCACGTATAGTGCCGTCACTTTTCTATGGTACAATAATAACAAACAAACAACCTTACAGTCACATCTACAATATTATTTAAGATTGATAAATGGAAATATTATCGCCACGTTCGTGAGCATCACGCTCCGTCCATTGCCAAATAATCACTTGTATGAAATTTCTCTTCATATATTTCAGCACCAACAACACAATTTTAGATTATTTTTTATCTAATACATCATTAAAAATAAATCTATATGCTACTAATACTTATCGCGTTATTATTGTGTGGATATAATAAAAAGTAATGACAAAATGAAAAAAGATTATTAAAGATCTTAAATTTCTTTATTTAATATTCTTATCTTAAAATGTATCTTAATAATATCTTTATAAGTACGATATCGTTGAAGTTTTATATTTTGAAGAATTATTTTTAAATGAGAACATACGTGTAATGACAAACGATAAAAACAATAAAATAACATTATATGCGTGACGTCACTATGGAAGGCGCTATCTTTAAAATTTCATCTTCTAATCTCCCATCTAACATTATATAACTCTTCTTCATCTTATATTTGCCAATCAATCTAGATTAATTATTGCCGTTAGTCGAAGTAATGGCATTACAAGTATCTTGTTGAAATGTCAATATTGTGACAAGATAGTGATCCTCTTGTGAGAGCTTTTCAGGGAGTTTTGGAAGTGAAACTTCTAATACGACTTCCAACAAGGTTGCGTTTAACGCTCAACGCTCCTGGGGAGGGGGAATAGAAAAGGACAGAGCGAGAGTATATATATATATATATATATATATGTATATTTTTTTGTTTATATCAATTTCTATCCGTTCCTATTTTCATTTCCACATTACGAAGTTTCACTGCTTCCGTGCGGAGGGACTCCGCGCAAAAATTTATGACTAATAAGAATTAATGCTTAATGGTATTAATTTTCATTCGCTTCACTTATGCACGATAACCGAACTATATTACGTAAAATACCACTAACATTACCAAATACATACTCAAATAATATGAATAAAATATAAAATCTACTACATAAAAAGATCCCGCTAAAACCTTTTTCAATGTTTTATAAATATGCCGTTTTTAGAAGCATCCCGTCAATAGTAATTTACTATGTGTCAATACAAACACCAGTTTCATAATATATTTATGTAGTCAATGACCTATTTTTTAATAATCTCTTCTTAACCTTTTAAAATAATTTAACCGTTAAACTTGTAAAGTATATTTAAAAAATGTTTAACAAATCGCATATTGTTGAAAGATAATTTTTATACCAATTGCTGACGTACGTTAAGACAGGATATCCTACTTCTGATAACGGAAGCTTATCTAATATACTCGTCATTTATATATTTATTGTTTTATTGCTAATTATTTATTATAACGTAACTTTGTGTAATTTTATAAAAAAATTATTCAGTCCGGTTATGGTCAAGGTTAATTTAATATCATTTTTATTTATAAGGATATTGATATAATTCATAAACGATCAACGCTTACTATTTTTTTTTTATGCAAATGAAAACGCTGTAGACCTGGAAAGGTGTTTACAGCTTCACCGAACTATTCAGGCGAGCGCTAAAGGCACTCAGCCGATCTGGGATGTTTGGGCGACTAACTCAAGGGCGCACGACACACCTCGGCTTGGGCTGTCGCCTGTTTTGTGCAAAAATCGAGACCTATCTTTTTTTTTTACCTGGGGAAATCCCTTATGGATACCCACCCTCTCCCCAGGGAGGGTGGGTTATGTCCGACTCGCACGGACTAAAACCCCACGGTGTACGTCTTCCGCTATTGTTGGGACGGCACGAGATCTCTATAGACTTCATCGTGCCGCCCCAGCGGTGTGGCCCAGCGGCAGAAGTGCCGCCGCCGGGCCTCGTCTTGTAAGGAGACAGCCGGGTACACACCGGCCGTTTCCATCTCGTCTGCTGGACCTGTGCAATGGGAAGGTGGGGCCCCAGACCCACCTGTCCCTAGGTCCGGCTACGGTGGCGAGAGGAGACGATCAAATTGCCGCCTCTTCCTGCCTCTCCGCCAACGCCAACGCCAACGCTTTGCGGATCGTTCTCGCGGACCCTCTCCGCCGCCTTCTTCTGCGAGACGACTTCCTCGCAGAAGGAGGCAACTGCGTTCCATATATCCTCGCTACCGAGCATGGCCGCAACTACGCTCGGCAGCGAGAGTTCCCCTCCTACCGGCGCAGCCAGAATGCGGCGCTGCTCTTCCCACGCAGCACACTCAGACAGTGTGTGCTGCGCGGTGTCCGGGTCAACGCCGCACTCGTGGCATACGGCGGTCGGCTTCCTGCGCGCTATTCGGTGCAGGTACCAACCGAAGCATCCGTGCCCGGTCAGCACCTGCACCAGACGGAACGTCAGGGAGCCCCATCGACGGTTGCACCATTCTAGCAGGACCGGGCGGACGGCGTCGATAGTGTATCTGCCGTACTGCGCGTCCGCCAGGTCCTGCTTCCACCTCTCCACCATTTGGCGCCTCTCTACCTTCCTCCTCTCCTCTATTTCCCTGGGAGCCGGAGGCTCCCCTGACCGCTTTTTGGGCGCTGTATATTCGTAAACGGCGGCCAATCGAACCAACCTAAGCTAAGCTATCTAGATATACATATATGAGTTCTTGAAACATGCACGTGTACCAAACATGCGCGCCTCAACAACTCCTATATGCATTTTGTGTCGAAAAAATTCCTCTAAACTATATAGGATAGGATAGGGAGAAATAAGGGTAGAACTCTTTGTCGTTTATTTCTCTGAAAAAGAAAAACAGCGTGTAAGCGTGTAGGCGTGCACGTGTGTATAGGTGATGTGTGTGATGTTGTAGCAGTGATGTAAGGTTTTGTGTCACTGTATCGCGTGAGTAGCGTATTCAAGGGCTCCACGCCGAGGGAACGGACCTAGGCTTGAGCCGTTGCCGAGGGGGACCTAATCTGGTTTTACTAATAATGCTACGTTGGCATTTTAGACAATGGACCCTTATATAAAAAAGTCGAGACAGACATGAGGCCTGCTGCCAGAAGTGAAAACTCCAAACAATGGAGTAACAGTATTATTTTTTGATATTTTAATATCAGTTAAAGTTAAAATTTCATAACTTGTATATTGGCACTAATAACATTAATCCAGTTCTCACATCTATTAATACACCTAAGAATAATTATATACATGTTTATATAGGTATTTTCACGTAATATCAAGTTATAAACATTTGAGGAAACCATGATTTCATATGCATTATGAATTCAGCTAAATATCAAGTGAACCAAAGAGTGTGAATTACAGACAAATTTTATACGAATTTTTTTAATATATAATTCCTCTATAGATAATATATATTGTTCAGGTAACAAATATCACAGTCGAAATATCAGATATAATCAAATCAAAAATACTTTATTCAGTTTAGGTCCTAATAAGGCACTTATGAACGTCATAAATATCACCGATTCAGAAAACAATCCAGTCATCGAGAAGAACCGACAAGAAACTCGATCGGGTGCATCTTTTTAATATATCAGTATATTTCCAATATGAGTCAATCAAGTTTAAAACATTTGGGTGTGTAAGGGGTATCGAGTAACATCTTAAGACTTGAGACACCCAAGCCAACCTCACCTGCACGTGGTGCACCCTGCTGAATAACGAACGAGGCAATGGCGAAAGCGGGGTGGTAGGGTTTTACAGCCCGACTGGGTCGCAACCACCATGCATATGGCGAAAAAGCCCGTCATAGTCACTCGCTTCTGCGCGTCGCGTTTCGGGATCAGCCTGTGCATATCCAGTACCGGGTGACTCATCATTGTGGCCGGCATGACAGCGGCGACCGGCGATGGATAATCTGTCTCTTGGTGGTTGCCGATGTTTTTGAATTGTACTATGCTTAACATCAAGCATAGCGCCGTCACTTTGTCGTGCTTCAATAAAAAAAATCCTTAGACTTGGTATTTTCTTGGTAAAGAAAGTTTCAATTTGAGGGTTATTCGTCATGGATCTGTACCATATGTGAATGGCAGTAACGTTTGGAAGTGATCAGTTGTGTTATATGGATCCGAATTCTGGGCTATGAAAGAGACGGATGAGAAAGATTACATGTGGCAAAGAAGCGAATGTTTAAATAGATGTATGGTGTAACTAGAATGGATAAGATTAATAACGAGTATATCAGAGGAAGTTTGAAAATAGCACCAGTAACAGAGAAACTGAGGAGTAATAGGTTAGCATGGTATGGACATGTCATGAGGAGAGATGAAAACCATATAACTAGAAAAGTGTTGAGTACGAGTAGAGGAAGACCGAAAAAAGTTAGATTAAAAATACCATCAGTGACGGAGAAATTAAAGAGTCAGAGGTTAGTTTGGTACGGGCATGTTGTGAGAAGAGACGAAAGTCATGTAACTATTGTGAATACTTCAATAACAATTGACAGGATAGAATAGAAGAGCAAGAAGGAGTAACGTTTGTTAGTAGTACGCTTTCTGCAAATCAATTAATGTACACCGTAAATAGTACGTATGTATAGTTACCAAAAGTAGAATTATCCATTGAATTTTATTCTAACTCTTTTCCGTGATTGCGATGCTTTCTGTAACAGTAGTGTTTTCACGCGTATACCTAAGCAAAATATTTTTTAATATGTTATATTTTATGATTATATTCCATATCTTTGAATTCGTCAAGACAACAATCACTCGTATGGGTGAACTAGCAGACGCTGAATCACACACTATCCATGGCCAACTGGCCACGCTTTCGACTGCTGCGTTGTAAGCCAGAATAATTTTGTTTCACGATAATTGATCGATTTTTGTTTTGTCTGTTACATACAGTAACCAAAACGAAGTGGTAAGGAACTTGATTGAATTATGACCACTGCGTACATAGTGACAAACCCGTCATAGTAACTCGTTGTATAGTCGCGTTCTGGGATGATCAATGTATAGATAGGACAGACTATTGGCGTAGAATTGACAATACCCGAGTAGCCATCATTTCTCTTGGATTGTACGGGACTTTTTAAAGGCATAGTGTTGTCACTTTGTCATGTTACTAAAAAAAAACTAATAAGTAATGTATAAAATGGTTCGCAAATGTAATAAAACAATTGCCTAAACATTTGTGTAGGCAATATGGCACGCGCTGCTTTTGCGACGCGCTTTTGTGTTAATGGTAGTGTAGAATAGCATCAATTTCACCTTCTTAGAATAGTTTTATTGTGCCAAATAATGTTTCTAATATAATTTGATAATAAATGTGATATCATGTAATGACGTGACCGTGCTGAACAAACTCGCGTCTAAATATTTTAACTTGTTCTTACGTTATGCGCTATATTTTATTGTAAATACTGCCATCTATCGAATACTTGAAGAACTAGTAATACATTGTATTTGAGAAAATCGAACGACAAACAGAGAAAGAAGATATTCTTTCTATTTTCCCGCTGCATATTCATACAGAGAGATTATATAGAAAGATAATGAGACAGAAATTAGACAATAACGCGGAAGCAGCCACTGGTAGAAATAGTATTCCTTAAATTTATATCCCACGGCACGTTGATCCAACATGCAATAATTTTATTGTAACTACGAACATGAATCAGTCTATTTAGAGATCTGGTTTATAGAACTAACGGAGTGGAGAGTAGCTTTGCAGTAGTTATTTAACAAAATTGCTTCCTCGGATTAAGTTGTCAACATTACAAAAAACAGTGCGTGTATCATTGTGTACACGCAGCGGACGTGAAACTGCGTTGGTTTATATATATTAAATGATATATACACTAGCTGATACGGCGACGCGTTGCTGTGGCTCAGTTATTACATGTTGAATTAAAATTGAGAAATAAATATAAAATTAAAGCGTGGCTTTATCTAAGAGATATTTATAGCAGTCGGTCCTACAGTTTTGTATCAAAAGACTATTTTAAAATGCCATTATTTCCTGATCAAACTTACGATTAATAACAATCATCAACATTGACAATAATTGATAATAACAGATTAATAATGAAAAAATACAAAGAATCAAATATCATCTATCTCTCAAGTTGGGCCAAAATATATATAAATGCCAACTACATGGAAATCATTTGAGTAGTTTAGGACTTGATCGTGAACAAACATCACGACACTGGAAGCAAAAATGCAACTTTTATTTATTTATTTATTTAAGGTCCACAAAACTGAGTTCAGTGAACATAAATGGACACGAATTCTACTAAAGGTGAACACGACATGTATAAATTAACAAGCCAATTATATGTTATTAAAAGTAAAATTAAATTAAATTAAGTTAAATATTTAGATAAATTATTTTTCTAGTAGAGGCCAAAGAAACATTAAAAAATATATCAAATTTAAAACGTAAACTATTACAAAATGAAAGCATACGATATAAAGGGCAATGTTGCCCAACATTAGATTTAGCTAAGGGAGATGAAATATTTGCCGGTTCAATAAACGACTTCCTATACGTGGGACACTCAGGGGTATTCTTTGAAGAAAATCTGAACATTCTAGGAAGCCGTGAATCAATTTGAATTTAAACATAATATCAGCCACCTTTCTACGAGTCTGTAATGGTTTCATTTTATAGTGCTCTAAACGTTTGGAGTATGAGTTTAAGCTACTGTTATGGTGTTTGTTGTCGTAATGGGAAAGGTAATATAAGAAACGTTTTTGTACTCTTTCTATTCTATTTATATGAACCTAGTAACAAGGGTTCCATACTGGACTACAGTATTCCAAAATACTACGAACTATTGAATTAAAAATGATAATGGTTAGCATTGGTTGTTGAAACATTTTTAATTGTCTAAAGATAAAACCTGACAGATGGGATGATTTATGAATAATATTGTTAATATGTGGACGAAAAGATAGTGCGGAATCCATAATAACTCCTAAATCACGGATACTAGAGACTTCCACTAAAATACTACTATTAATAGTGTAAAATACATTACTGGGTGTTTTTTTCCTAGTGTATTTGATATGAAAACATTTTTCTAAATTTAGTTCCATTTGGTTATCCAAACACCATTCAAAAAAGTTATCAATATCAGATTGTAAAATACTTATATCGGATGAATTCTCAATTACACGATAAATCTTCAAATCATCTGCATATAATTTAAAATTGTATTGCATAACATTCGAAATATCATTAATAAATAAAAGAAATAAAAGTGGACCAAGGTGGGATCCTTGAGGAATTCCAGAAGGAACCGTACAAATATGGGAACTAAACCCGCGAATTGATACAAATTGTGAACGATTCTTGAGGTAGGATTCACACCATCTCAACAATGATCCGTGAATGCCTAAATCTTGAAGTTTCTTTAAAAGGCAATAGTGATTAACAAGATCAAAAGCTTTACGAAAGTCCATATAAATAGCATGAACTTCTCTTTTAGAATCCAAAGCTTCAGAGATGTCAGAAACAAAATTAATTAAATTAGTGGTAGTAGATTTACGTGGAAGAAATCCGTGTTGATTGTGATCGATAGAATGTCTAAAGTGAGCAAGAAGTTTTTTGTTAACAATTGACTCAAGAATTTTACCCATTGTAGATAAAATAGATATTTGCCTATACTGCGTAACAGAATCAACTCGTCCCGACTTATGAATCGGCGTCAAATAAGCCAATTTCCATTTATTCGGGAATACACCAGATCTAAGTGAATTGTTAAAAATAATACCAAGAGGCTTGTACAAATTATTAGCACAATTTTTTAGGAATACTGGAGGTATACAATCTGGCCCAGGGCCCTTATAAGGATCAAGTAATTTTAATTCTTTTAATATTTCAGAATCTTCAATCAAACATATGCCCAAATGATTAGCGTTAAAAGTATGATTATAAATAGGTGCTGGAACAGGTCCAGATATTATCGGACTATGAATAGTGTAAACTTTCTGAAAATAATTTGAAAATAAATTCGCAATTTCCTGCCCGCCTATTACCTTAACATCATCGAAAACCATTTCATTTGGTAAAGTAGTGGTGTTTGATTTTTTCTCCTTGACAATTTTCCAAAAATACCTAGGATTATCTCTTAAGTGAGTGGCGGCATTCTCCTTAAACTTATTGTAGCATGATTTTATCAAGTTACCACAACGCTCTCTAAGTATCATGTATTCAAATTTGTCTCTCAAGTTACCATATCTTTTATATCTACGATGATATTTTGCTTTTTCTTTTATAACCTTAAGTAAAGATGGACTAAACCATGATGGATACGATTCATTACGAGAACGATAAAATGAAGTATAATTATTTATTATTGAATTTAGAGTTTGGTACAACATGTTAACCATATCATCTACATGATGTGATTCATTAAACAATCCCATCCAATTTACATGTTCAAGTTCAGCATTGATAGAATCATAGTTGCATTTGAAAAAATTACGTGTTGGCGTATTGCCAGGTTTCAATGTATGTACATATGTGTATTCTATTAAATCAATATGTAAAGCAGGGTGATATATATCGATTTGAGTGAGTGGTTTCATCATCAAAGACACAGAAATACTTGATAAGTTATTACCAAGAACTAGATCGAGTATTCTTTGATACTCATTGCTAATATAATTATATTGTTGGAGGTTACAAAATGCTAGCGTATCTAGAAGTAAGTCGCTAATCACATTATTGTTGGATAATGGTATAAGCTTAGAATTATCTATATCTAGTTCCCATTTTATGTCTCCGAAATTGAAGTCACCAATAATTAAATTTGAAGGGTTATTTTGAAAATCTATATTGTTATGAATATTTTTGTAATGTTATTTAACAAAATATCTACGTATTCGAACGTGGTAGGAGGAGGAACATACAAACCACAAATATTAATAGTGTGGTTATATATATTTATTGTCACCCAGAGATCCTCGCAGATAGATTCCCAGGTTGGTTTACGTAATACTTCATAAGTTTTAAGAATGGCGATCATAACTCCACCGCCATCTTTTTTATTTACATGCGAACAAGTTGTCGACCTGTCACGCCTAAATATATTATAATGGTGATCAACAATTTCGAGATCAAAAATCATATTATTTAACCACGTCTCTGTTAAAACTATAATATCATAATCATTTTGTAATACAGAAAAATAAAATTCGTCTACTTTGGTTCTAAGACCTCTTACATTCTGATAATAAATTATAAGATTGAATTTTGATGTGATAAACTAATTGTATAAAACTAAATAAACTAAAATTAAATAAACTAAAACTAAATAAACTAAAATTAAATAAACTAAAACTAAATAAACTAAAACTAAATAAAATAGATTATAAAAAATTAAGACTATCCATATTTTTAACTAATTTAGATGGAGAGATTGGATTCTTTCTCAGATATATATGTCCGTTTTTAACCCACACAAAAGAGTAGTTATTTTCTTTGGCGGCAATTCTAGCAGCAGCATGTAATTTTTTATTCTCAGGAGATAAATGTTCCGTAATAAAGATTGGCCGTTTTTCACCAGGTATTCCAGCATGTGATGTATTCAGCATATCGCCACTATTACTTTTGTTATAAATTTTTGCAGAAGCCAGAATATTATCACGCGTGCGTTGACTATTCAATTTAACAATAATATTTCTAGAACGCTGTGAATTATGATTTAACTTGGCCACTCTATGAAATGCTAATATATTAGTATCTGTTAGAGGATAACTTATTGTGGTAGAAATATTGTTTATAATCGTTAGTAAATTTTCATTTTTTCGTTCTGGAATTCCTTGTATTTCGATATTTGAATCTCTTGCATGTTGACCCAATTCATTTAATTTTTCACCCAACTCCTGGACTTGTGAACGTAGCTGGGTATTTTCATTAATAATTTTGGTTATCTCACCATTATTGTAATCGTTTATCTTCAACTGTTCGTCATGATAATCAGACAGAAATTTAATGGACTTTAGTGCGTCATCTAATTCATCACGTATCAAAGAGAACTTTCCAGTAAGATCATGAATTTCCTGACGCATCTTTACAATAACAACGTTATTTTTTTCTAGAAGAGCTTGTTGGTTTTCAAATTTCGTTAATAGATCTTCACGAAGAGTACGTATATCTGTTAAGATAGTACTTAGATTTGTCGACGGAACATTCAATACAGAAGGCGATTTCAAGAGAAGCATTTAAAAGTTTGACATCATAAAATTTATATTTCACGATTTAGACAGGGTAAATATCTTCTACTACAGCGACAACTTTTAACTTATTTTTGAAAGAATAATAATCACTTAACATTGTAAAAAATATACTATAAAAATATTCTAATCCTGCCAACCCCCTCATAAGTGACGTTGGAGCACTAAAATAATAACGGTAATTACTAAGTTTAATTAGTTTTATTTTAAATCGCAATTATGCACTGTTATTAATTAGTATACGAAATAAAATATCTTTTTTTTAAATTCTGCACAAGCTCTTCTTCGTGAATCTTGTAATTGGCATATTCAACAAAGGTTATTGCAGAACTAATCTAAAAAAAATAAAAATATCGGATAAAAAAGGTCATAAATGTATCTCAGGTTACTATTACCCCAGAATCAAAACAAATACTATGTCACAATTACCTTGGTAACGATGTTGCTTCAAGCGTCACCTGATTCACGCCAAAACGGCAAAGACATTCACGCCGTCATACGGAAATTATGCATACTACGTAAACAGCATTATGGGTCTAAGTAAAGGGTTAGGGCAATTATTACATATTTAACTCATTATTGCAATTTTTGCATAAGGGACAATGTCGCACCGGGTATGCGATATACTGTATGAGGACCCGTAGTTTAAACACTCAACCATACATTTTCCTATTTTGGTATACTATTAGACTCACACAGACACTTATACATACACATACACACACACAAAAAAAATGAATTATTATTTACAAGAACATCAACATACAATAATAGCCTTTTAAAGTTTGCTGCAACCTTTACTTCAGTATTCTATATTGACATTACTATAATATTTGTATCTCTTCTCAGAAATTACTATCTTAAACAGCAGTGGCAACAATCCAGTTGGTATACGGACTGACAGCGGTACTAACTCCAGGGAAGGTTTCGTTAGCACAGCCATGACCCCAGGATACTACACCGATAATGATATCTCCATAATAGAGAGGACCTCCAGAATCTCCTTGGCAAGCATCACGACCTCCAACGTCGAGAATACCAGCGCAGATCATATTCCTAGTCACGATACCCGGTGTGGGTAAAGTCAGGTAACGAGCGGCACACAGTTCGTGGTTTACTGTGAAGATTGTAACGTCCAATAGTTGTGGGGAAGCAGTTCCCCCTTGCTGTAGGAAAAAGATGCAATCAGTACAATAAAGAAAAAAAAACGAACCTCTAAGAAAGCAGTGAAATATTCGATTTTAGAGACTTTATTTTTTCAAAGGTACGGAGAGATCTCATTAGCATCACTTTTTTCCCCGTGATCTTACCTTCAAGCAAGTTAAAATAATTTAGGAAATTGTTACATTAAAACATTATTTATTAATTTTAATTTTCTATATAATTATTGTTACCAGCTAATACAACAAACTACTACACCTTTGACTAATCAAATATTTCTTGTGTGGTCACTTTTGTGCCCCTTTGTCACACTATAAATACGTCAATAATCATATTGGTCTGAAAGTTTGAAGATTATTATTATTTTATATTTCTTTAATGCCCACCGTTTTAATAATGCAAATTGTGTTTACGTCCAGAAGTGCTTAGCTTTAAGTATATTTTTAGAAATTATAATAACAGGTTGTAAGATTAAACACATTTCGTAGACCTAATATAAAAAAAAAGCTGTAAAACTTTAATGATCTAGATGCCATTTAAATATAAAGCAGAATAGAAAGGATCATCATATGGCATTGTACATTGTGCAATAACATGACGCAACTTGGGATTAACTAGCGTATTCCAAGCAGTCAAAGGCAAACAAGCCAGTATAATAACGACCGGCTCTTGAATTGCTTACCATACATTGTTTTCAATTTGTCATAACACTATAAACAAGAGAGCCCACCTTTAAGCATCGCATTGAAACTGCGACATTAAAATTGGTAACAAATATGAGAATAGAATTTTACTGACATTTACGTATTACTGGACAATGGAGTAAACAACTTACGGTAGTGGCACCCCACCCAGCATGTACCACGGGAAGGTTATCAGGGATTACTCCATCTTGGACGATGATAACACCTTGCTGCACAACTGGACTGTACACAAAGGATGTCCGTAGCCGAATAACGCTAATGTCACCATCGAATCCATTCAAACCGTAAGAAGGGTGATTAAATTCTCTGTCGACGTACACAACGACACCGCCAGTGTTGCGGTACGTTGAGCCACCTCTCATGCGTCGGTTTTCTGGGTTGTAAAGTCTGAAATATGTAAATATTTCGGTACAAAATTAAATCACGTCTGGTTTTAAAGATTGACACCTTATTTTTAAATTTCTATCTTAATTATCTATAAATTATCGCAGCATTTGTTTAACTAATGCTAGCCCATGTGTAGTGGAAGGACTATTACTATACACCAGGAGAACATACGTAGTTAGGACATGGCTAGGTTATTGCGTTTCGTGATTAGTATATTCAGTATTCCAGAGGAGTAACAGGTATTTGCTTCCGACTGGATAACAACCACCAAATTCATCTCATCATCTCATCTCGAGATTAACATATGTATGGGTTCAAACAAGTATATTTTCAGCTACCTAGATGCCTATACGTTAGCATAATAACGGTGACAGGGAAAGAATTATAGATCTATTGGTGCGCTGTTGTTTTTAGATTGCACAATGTGTACCATACTGCAGTAAATTTGTCACACTTCGACAAGAATATAAGTATACACGAGCTAATTTAGAAAAATGATCGTACTAAAGAGCAAACTCATCAGAACATAGCTTAGAATTAGTAATTTATTATTAACAAGCGTTTTGTGCGGGTTCAGTTGTACTTAATAAAGTAAATTATTACCATTTCTGTTATTTTTAATATCAGAAGGGTTGACAGTGATTTTTTGGATTCAGCAATAATTTCCGTTGTCTCTACAATAGCTAGCCACGCTTAATCTATCTTAATAATGAAATTTTAAATAGTAAATTTTAGTAGACATCTGACATTCTTGATGAAATTATTTTTTTAAGTGACATAAATACAATAGATTAGAAACTTACACGCCCTCAAAGCAGTGCGCAGCGGAGAGAACATTGCGGGAGTTTAATATGTTTGCGGCGCAGGATTGCGACCAGATGCCGCTAAATACACCCAAAAATTCGACCTGTACAATTGAAGGATACCTATCGATAGTCGTTGGGTCCCCACCCACTATGCGGTTAGAGGCCAAGGGGCTGCAGGATACACCTGAAAAAAGGATACAAATTTCTGCCTTATAACGTTTGAAAGCAGCGACTACTCTAAGATTTTGATAATTTATCCTATAAAGAAAATGCCAATCGTGCCAGACTTGAAGATGCTATGGAAGTGATAACATGATAGGCCTATCAAATGGTATAGATCTGGAATATATGGATAAGTGATTGGTGATAATTTTAATAAGAAACTGATTATTTGTTATAGGATTACTAAAATATAACATTGCGAAATTAAAATCTTCTTCACTGAATTGACTGGACCATGTTACGAGTAGAACTTATGTATTTAAAAATAGCGTTCAAGATCTTTTAGCATCTTTAGTGGCTAAGATAAATTTAGAAGGTCTAGAGACAATAAATTAAGTCGCAGAACTTGTGCATGGTGCAGGCGTGGGAGCACCACTGTAACACCTATATCTGAGGTAAAGTTTGAGCTGCTGTTTTCCTGTTCTAAGAACGTGATTTACAATTCTTATCAGCATAAGATGAGTTCCAACGAAATCATCAAGCAATTAGTTATAAATAACTTCAGGACCGCGGTTCATCTGAGATTGGTGGTACATAGCCATAGACTGCAAGGAATATTGAATACTGGCGGCCTACGTATCTATTTGTTACTTCACAGCATAAAAAAAATGGTAGTCGACGTGAACTAGGGATTTACTAGCTTCACTGAGATTGCAAGGATTTTGCGTCTCAGTGTTTCCAATTTCGTTGGAGTTAACTTGCCAGTTTTACGGATCGGCATGGTAACAAGTTAATCAATAAAGGACCCATTACAATTAATACCAGTGTCATATACGAGATAGAAATGTTACCTGCAAGCAAAGCTAGGGTGAGAACCAACGATGCCGCCATCTTTGAAATGAACTGTTCGCCGGCTAATCCTTGGTAGATTATATACATTCGCTTACTTTTAATCTATTGTAAAGTTATATTAGTGGCGTTAACTGGTTGTTTAAAACGGCCACAAATAATGATAACGTACAAGATAATAGGGTTTTCGAATGGATAACATAGCTTCTGGAACTTTTCGTCGGTCACCAAGCACACATGCCTAACTAAAAAATTACACGAAATGGTGATTTGTGTATTTCATCTTATTGCTTCCGAATTCTAACCTTATATATATTTAACATTTATTTTGAAGTTTCCAATAATTATGTTAAACATAATAAATATATGACTGTATATTATAAATCAAACGCCTGTGTCACGTTTGTCTGTCTGTACGCGATAAACTGTAAAACTACTGCACAGATTTTCATACGGTTTTCAACAGTAGATAAAGTTTTTTTTATTATCAGGGCGGAGTAAAGTCCGCCGGTCCCGTTAGTTTGTAATATTAGACAGTGTATATATTACGTTATATGTATACAATAAATACTGTGTAAATAATGTTTTTTTTTTTTTTAACTACGTTCGTTCATTTTTTCGTATGGATGAAATGTAAAAGACGTCTTAAGTATTTAAGCGATTTAGATTCGTTTATTTAGGGCTTTGATATTTACAGTTCAACAGTCATAAAAGCTATGTAGGATTTACTGTGCAAATAACTCCGTTTGTTGCGCATAATTGTAATTCTCTTATATTTTCTAAGATATTTATAAACTGCAAGAAGTTACTAAAATATAGTATTAGATAAGGATTAACACGCACGTTTAAGTCCACGTGTCACATGACAAAAAAACATTTTTTTTTTCAATATATTAAATGTAAGAAGATTATACTTATTTTATATTGCGATGGTATATACCAAAGCAGACTATTTGGAAGTATTTTCCAATATAAGAACCTGTGATGAGTACATTATTTTTATGTATCTTATAAAGTTTCGACAGATGTAATACATACAGAAGAAATTTTCCCAGCGATAGTAAAAATATAAAGTAAAATGATGAATTATTGTAATAGATGGCAAAAAATTGTATTGTATGTGTGAAATATCAAAATATCTAAATGGATATAAAAGTATACACGATAATTATAAAAAGAAAAATAATTTTTATGTGTCTGTTTTTTTCAGCTAATCTCCTAAAATATTTGGACGATTTTGATTGTAACGTACCAAAATTAATACCACCAAATCATTTTCATTCTAGCATTTTTGCGAAACTGAAATAAAACTAGATTTAATATCCAATAATTAATTACCTATCTCACAATAACAAAGCGATAACAGAGATCAGGTTCAATAATATATTGCTGGTTTACGTAGTACTAAGATCGAAAATATACAAACAGGAATGTTAGTAAGTTACTTACTTGACGAGTAAATATATTTCGAATTTGTAATTTTTTAGACTACATATTCTCATCTCTGCAATAAGTTTGTTGTTGTTAGTAAATCATTTGACTGTTAGTACTGAACACGAATCGAAGAACTGTGAGTTTTAATTTGTATGTATGAGACAGAGATAGCGCGTGAAGAAATAAGCGACATCAATACAAAGCCACATATTTTTAAAATATCATACAAAAATATATTCATACAAAAAATTAATACACACAAAAATAGCTTATTGATAAATATATACCTTTGTTTTTGATGATAAATTTTATATAACTTCATGTCAGCATTATGATAAATAATTATTATCTAATCCATGAACACACAACAAATTGTTTTACAGCTATAATAATGTTTTAACCAAAGCCAGCAGGAATGTATATTGTACCTAAAACTTAGTTTGTATTAAACAAATTATGAAAAGATATAAATAATTTTGCAATTACAAGAAGTCACCAATTAATAATTCTGACGAAAAACTAATAAAACAAGACTTTGACCGTTTTGTTTACATCGTACAGTTTAATTAGTCCTGTATTTTTTTTGGCTAAGATATTGTAGCTAGGACAAAAAAAGAACGCGAAAAAATATACCTAAATTACTTTCAATGGAAAAAAAATTAAAATGATTTTATTCAATTTAGGCCTTTAGAATAGATATTATAGTGGACGCTACTTTGCACTTCCGCCTTTTTTTTATATCAAAGGAGGCAGATGAAGTGGTGGTTCACGTGCTGTTAAGTGATCACCACCGCCCGTAGAAACTAGCGACATCAGGGAAGTCGCAAGTGCGTTGCCAGCCTGTATATGGGAGAGGGGGAGGGGTAGGAAAGGGAAAGAAGGAAAAAGGTCGAGAGATAGGCCTCCGGCACTCTCACTGACCGAACGAAACACAACAATGCAAGCACTGTTATTTCACGTCGGTTTTCGGTGAGAGGGATGGTACTACCCCGGACGAGCCGACCCATTCATGCTGAAACCAGTAATAGCTTCAGTGTGGCTCTAGAGCATCATTTGGACGTGGTGGTGGTTAATCAAATCCAGGCGGAAGTACAAAGTAGCGTCCACTATAATATTTAATTATGGATTTCTGCAACGTAACGCCTGTTTCAATCAAATACTTAAGAATGGGATTATGAACGTCAAAACTTAATCTTTGGTTTAGACAATTAGCATAGTCATCGAGAAAAACCGAGAAGAAACTCGATTTGTTTATGTTTTCATAATAAATAACATACTTTTTGATTATTACAGCATAATAAACATATAAATTTCCATACGTTTTTGGCGTAGTCCGGTGAAGCTGTTAAGACCTTGCTGGGTCAATAGCGTAGTCATTTCGAAAAAAATCGTTTTGGTGGATGCAGGCGTCACGTCCAGACGTTGCCATCGTTCACATAATGATCCACCTTATAATAGTCTTTATGTATAATAAATACCCTTGACATAACACTTGAACTTAGATATTGTCAATACCAATTAATGATTTCTATAATAACTTCGGTTTGTATTAAACTCTTGATTATATTACTCAAGCCCGAACGGCTATTTTCAGAGTGGCCAGAAGGATTAATGAAAACTGTACTGGGATAAAAATGTCGTAAGCGGTATAACTACGATCGACCAGAATGTATAGGGCTAGCAATTTA
>JACEII010000050.1:1385165-1445022 GCA_014332785.1 Antheraea mylitta | reverse complement strand
ATTTGAATACACTTTAATTAAGTAAACGTTTTACATATTTTTATGTAGCTAGGCATCAATAGAGTTCAAGTAAAAACAATTTAGTAGAAATACGATTGTCGATCTACATATTGGGTTGTTACCAGAGGGCCAAACCAAGTTGCTTATCGATAATCGCTAACGCAAATAGAAAACGGAAAAATGTATGGAGATGACATATCTGAACGCTATATTACGTGATTTTACCACGTAGGTTTTTCAGGTAATACTACGATAAAAAAAATACCAATATTTAAATACAAGTCCTCTGCATTTGTATCTTTATGAGGATGCACAGAGATTGGCGGCATTTCCAGACGTCACTATCGTTCACATGTTGATCCACCTTATAATAAACCTTTAGATATTATAACCCGCTGGATAGTGCTTGAACTCCCAATTCTTCATATACATCACAAGCACCACCATCCAATCATTTCAATATATTTTGTACACAAAGATACACCTCCGTACAAGTCACTACATATTATGGAACACAGTCCTCTGTCTGTTCGCGATAAACTCGAAAAATATTAACCAGATTTTCATTAATAGGTAGAGTTAGAGATGAGAGATGTTTAGATACATAATTTGTTCAGATTTTTTTCTTGAAAGTGTCGGAAATATCAGGCCATCTGGGAGCTTTTGTCGAAAACGCTATCTCATCCCTTTTAGATATAGAAAAGTAATATCTCGATTACTTATATATATACAGACGAAGCACCAGGAATCAGCTAGTATTGTATAACTCTGACGACATAAGTAATTAAGGAACGACTGAAACAGAATAAATAAAACGAAGAGAACAAACAGTATTTCCTCAACGAAGTTAGAATTAGTTCACAATGATAGATGTAGCATATTAATACAGTTCATCTAAAAACACTCAAGTATTTGAAACGCGTGGCGCCGGTCGAGTATATTTATGTTCGTCCTCACAGGTGCATTCATCAAGTCTACGCGCTGTCTAATCACGTTAATAATTACATATGCTAGAATATAAGTAACTGAGAAGTATGGAGTAGCACTTAGAATCAAAACTTTTCTGGTAGAATTGATATGATTAACTGACACGTACAGTTTAAAACGATGGGAATAGATGCGCAAAATATTGTATAGGAATCACTCAAAAACGTTGATAATGTTGAGATAGGTTTGTTGGAAACTCGTTCCCTATGAGGATTAAAAAAGGATGTTAAGTTAAAACTAGAGATATTTACAATCCCAGGAGGAAGACGCAGACTTTAATTTACGTCTCCATTACGTACATTTTCAATTGTACATATTCTTTATAGACTGCGGCAGTTTGAAACATTACGTTTATACGACGTAGTAAATTATTAAAATCAGGAAATATATACCGTGCTATATATTAAGAACAGATTGCTGCTCTCAATTTCACCTGCATTCAATGTTTGTTTCATTTTTTAAGGTTGATATTAAGTTATGAACCCTAGAATTTCCTAAACGCATGAGTTGTCTAACGCCAATAGTTTTTTTTAGATGGTATTCGTTTTCCTGAAACTACTTTTACATCTTAAAACTCCTCGGTTTTATTAACATGTATTTTTAATCTCGGACAAATAACTGACAGCCTCACCTTTTTGCCGTTGGTAATTTTAATTATGTTTGAGAAAAATTCTAGATTTTAATGGCAATTTGAAAATTTTGGAGACGAATTTATGTATTTTAATTTTCGAAGGCCAAATATTATATCACATTGTTACAATAACCTAAAGAAAGTCTTAATTGGTAGTCCGATCAAGCTGTGAAGACTCATCAAACCAATAGCGTAGTCAGATCGAAAAAAAGGAGTCCAAATTATTGTTCTAGTATAGTTCTAGATTAGGCCCCCCTCGTCATCGGCTCAAGCCTAGATGTGGAGCCCTTGAGTACGCTGCTCACGCGATACAGTGACACAAAACCTTACATCACAACATCACCTATACACACGTGCACGCCTACACGCTTACACGCTGTTTTTCTTTTTCAGAGAAATAAACAAGAAAGAGTTCTACCCTTATTTTTCCCTATCTTATCCTAATCTATATACAATAGTCTAGAGAATTTTTTCCGGCACAAAATACATATAGGAGTTGTTGAGGCACGCATGCTTAGTACACATGCATGTTTCAATAACTCATATACGTATATCTAGATAGCTTAGCTTAGGTTAGCTCAGATAGGTCGCGATTTTTGCACAACACAGGCGACAGGCCAAGCCGAGTTGTGCAGTGCAATCTTGAGTTAGACGCCCAAATATCCTAAATCGGCTGAGTGGCTTTAGCGCTCGCCTCAATAGTTCGGCGAAGCTGTAAAGACCTCTCCAGGTAAACAGAGTTTTCATTTCGAAAAAAAAAGATATTAGATATAAATTTGTTTCTTTCATTTTAGTTGAAAATATTTCTTACAGGCGTTTCTCTAGACCCTTTGCCACTAATATGCCACGGTTATGACGATCAAAGACATATTTGTTATGACATATGGAGCGTGGAGCACACGTGGCGGTTACCTACTAATTAACGTGCCTAAATGAACAGTGAAAGGCAAATAGGAACGGGAATGTGAGATTGCCGCAACGAATATCATTGCTAAGATTAGTTACTATTTGCAAGCAGAACGAGCCGCAGATAAGAGAGACTCCGCTAGTTCACTTTAAACAAACGTGGCCATTGGATTCTACGTTCATATTGTATGTAATTTATAATATGTTTTAACTATTTGAACAGATAAAACTGGCAAATTTACACGTTCAACTGTTTCTAAAGCGTTAGGAAAGTAACTTGACTAAATCCTAGTACAAATATCTCGAAATTGCGTTTGGACAGCATTAGTTTGTATAATTTAAAGTATATAAATTTAAACACCATTGCCGTCACTATCACATACCATTTGAAATAAATTAGCGAATGTACCACCTGAAACGGAACCAAGTCGCTGACTTTGTTAAATTTCTTACAAAACATAGACATAAATAATAAGTAATAAAACCTTCTCACATCCTCCAAGTTTTTGTTGCATAAACAGTGGTCGTGCTTTTTCTAGAAGGTTTTATAGTACATAGTAATTGTATGGATTCAAAGGGTACTTACGGAATGTTTATAGCTAACTGTAACATACCACACAGTCAACTTTATTACACATACCTTACCATCTGGTCTGTCTTGTCACTTTTTGAACTGTCGTCATTACCCAGTATCTATTCATCTAATATTTACTTAGTCTTCCCTTGTAGCAATTTTACCGTGCATTACATAGATAGAATAATAATTACCATAGTTATATCTATACAGGACTCTGAACCTCTGCTTTAAGAATGCTGCCTGCAGTTTTAGTACAAAAATAAACATAATGCTTTGTAGCAATCTTCGTATATGTCCCTTCAATACTTTGGGCTTGATGGAGAAGGGGTTGGCAATCAAATCGTATAATAATTTTGTAAACATATGATCATTAATCTCAAGGTATTTAACGAACTTTCAAATTGCTATGACTCCTTGACTTGCATTAAATCATCAAGGCGTCATTTATGCGTCAAGGGAAAAGAAATTGACTTCTATTAAATTGCTACAACTTCTCTCTCTCCCATTATATTGCTAATTCTGAATATGTTTGTACAAAAAAATAACAACCCTCGCTATTTCTTTTGTAAGATCTAAATTTAAAAAACACTACAAAATAATTAGATGCATTTTGTCATAACTATTTGTATACATTAAAATCATTTAAATTGATAACACTATCGGTTAACATATATAACATGAATACATCTTGAAGAATCTAATCCATGCATGAAAAATATAGAAATGTTGATTCCTTTAAGTTTAAACTTATCAACACACTGTGAGCTAGCATGGTGATTATGTCCACACCTTCCCACGGGAGAAGACTTTCAACCCAGCAATGGGACGCTTACAGAATGGTGTTATAATTGTTTTTATAGAACTGCATATCAAAGAACAATTAAAAATAACTTTTTTCAGGGAATTAAGGAAAAATAAAACAATCATTGTAAAAATATCGTTTTTATATTAAAATCGTCATCCTAAATTGATACAAAAATCTGCTATTCGCTCAACAACTCCTTGGTAATGAACCTCCAAAGTGCGCACGCGCACAAAGACTGAGTTCTTCATTCTTATCTTAAACAAACTGATGCAGCGAGACAAACACATTTAATAGTCGTACGTTACTATAATATATTATAGTAATATTACTCGTAATTTATTATATAACTCGCGTGATAAACTTTTAAGAATTTTACTGGGTAAGCAAACTATTAAGTATAATTTTATAAAGCAAATGATATATATACTGAAATTTTCTACTATTTCGTTTGTAAATACCATGTATTATCAAATAACAATTATAAAAATTCTACTACAGGACTATCTCATTACAATCATTGTTATACAAAAATGTATTATTTGTGATATTGGGTATAATACTTCAATTAAATGTAAATACAATAAGATCTTTTAAGTAATACTGATGGTTTGCTCAATTAGCTTACACAATTTACCCTGATCAAATAAAATAGTATCATCATAGATCTACTTTACGCCATCAGAAGCATTGCTCGAGAAAAATATAGGAGATTCTGAATAAACAGGTGTCGTTATATGAGAAGACCTGTACGGCATCACATCGGAATGTTTAAATACGTTATGCAGCAAAGTCTGCTGTTCCACTAACAACGTATTCAAGTGTCTCATCTCTTGGTCAATCTTTTTTAAGTTAAACGTTGCTTGATCAATCTTTTCCTGCATTCCTCTCATTTCTATGTTGAAGTTCTGGTCGTTCGTCTGATTTTCATTCTTCAGCTTAGATGAGAACTTATTCTTATACAAAACTTCTTTTATAGATCTTCCGGATTTGACTTTGTTTAGTTGTGCTAGTTCGTAAGCGGCCATCATTATGTCTGTAGGTAATCGTTTCTCACGAGGATTCAATGGTTTGACGCTAAGTATAACCTTGCCAGCTTCTGGCGACACCAAAGCGGTTCTATAAACGTACTTATGGAGGCATTTTGGGAGCCACGCACTAAACATACCCATTTCTACAAACAAAATCAATTTTGTTTGTCTAACCAATTTTGACAGACCGGCGGTTTTTCTTAATCCTTGGATATCGTGAACTGCTATGCCTACAAGCAAATTCATTAATATGATCGTAACGAACATGAGAAACAAGATAAAAATTATCTGCGATGATAACTCGAAGATCAACGGCGGATCATCTTGCAGTGGATCATTAATCAATATATTCAAATTGAGTTCACCTACCATCATTGATAAAGTGCTTATAAAACCCATTAATGGATTTGCGAACATCTCCTCATTCGGGAACACCACACAGAAGCATATAGTGAAACCAAGAAGTAAGCAGACGTAAGCTAAAAGCAATTTCAAAAATTCTGTCAAAACTTTCTGGTACATAGCGACGTAGTCTCCAAACATTGGTAACTGACCCATCATCAGCATCAAATTTGTCCATGCCCCTAAAACGGCATACCCGCCAACATGGTTTTGCCAACTGTAATCTTTATCTATCTTGTATAGTGAGAAGACAGAAAGAAGAACGAACCATTCCATTAAATTCTCAAAAGTCGTAAAATATTGATAAATGCTCGAATATCCAGTGATACCAGTTAATTTTCTAGCGATTTCAAATGCTGTGATTGCCATCAGCACCCACCTCTCCAATTCGATTGGATTATGATTCAATATCAAGCCTAAAAGAGATTGCGACTGACACAATTCGTTTGGTACACCATATTTATTTGAATATTTGCCTTTACATGTCTTTACTACAGCTGTTAACACATATATAGAGAGAAAAGATACAAACAAAAAGCAAAAGATCAATCTTGCTAAATAAAATTTCCTAATTTTGCGCCATTTCATAAAGAGAAATGCTGAACACAACGGATGTAGTAAAATATCTTTTTGGCCTTCATCAATCAAACTATTCAAATATGTTATCTCTCGAGGATAAGAAAATTTTAAAAGTTTACCAAAATCAAATTCGATTTGCACTTCTTCATTGCCTTCCGTGGAACGGCTGAGAGATATACCACAATCCAAGTTATGTTTAAGTATAGCTAATGATTTTGGAGTTTTCCTAGCAATAACACTTAATGCTGTATGACCCTTCTTTGATTTAGATGTGACGTCAGCACCAAGGAAAATCAGACTTTCTACACAGGGAGTAAGTCCATCCATAGCTGCTAAATGTAACGCAGAGTACCCATATTCATCCTTTTTATTAACTTGTGCACCCCAACTTACAATCATATCTATAATATCAGAAGCTCGCTCAGATCGGCTGACAGCTGCATGTAAAGGTGTTCTTTTGTCGTAGTCTTCTGCATTTGGATCTGCGTTGCCATCTCGGAGAAGTATTTCAACACATTCCAAGCTACAACATCTCGCAGCAAGATGCAGAGCTGTGAATCCTCTGTAATTCTTCGTATTTGCTTTAGCACCTTCAGATAATAGTAATTCTAGACACTCTGCGAATCCTCTTGCTGCAGCCAAATGTAACGCTGTACATTCCTTATCTCTTTGTTTAGTTACACCATTAACACTTATCTTCGTTTCTTTTAACAGAAAGGATAAACAGCGATGAGCGCCCACCTCAGAAGCTAAATGCAATGCATTTAGTCCCCCAGATGTGACGTAAGCTGGGTCTACTCCCCTTTCAATAAACATTTCCATACATTCCACAGCGTCAGCCCTTACAGCACAGTGTACTAGATTGTCTTCACATCCAGCTCTTTGAACGACTGCATGCAATGAAGCTCCATTTGCTATTAACAATTCAGCTACTTCTAAAGAATTACCAAATGCAGCGCAATGAAGGGGTGCAAAATATTTTGGAGCAAAATCGACATCAGCACCACGAGATATTAAAAATACAGCTGCTCGACCTGCACCACTGAATGCTGCCATATGTAGTGCTGTTAAACCAGCAGGCTCCGCGTGATGAATGTCAGCTCCAGCGTTCAAAATAGCAGGTAATAGTTCATCACGCATTAAAAAAGCAGCCCAAAGTAATGTTAAATTTACTACACCTTCTGGCGCAGAACTTATGTGTTCCTCGATGTTGTCCGCCGTTATCAGCCCACACTCTACGTCGTCGAAAAATCTACCTGCTCCTAAAGTTAATGCTCTTTCGCAGAGTCTTCTTCTGACTACATCCTCGGTCAGTTTGGCATCAGGGTCTGGTGCGAGGACATCAAAACTTTGGTACATATTTGGTGCATCTTCAGCAGGAGGTGATGGTCCGACAAATAGGTACTCCTTAGCTTTGCCAGGTTCACGCGCCGATTCCAGTAAATCGATGTTTCTAACATGTTTACTGGTGACATTTAGTGGGAATTCTTCGGGTTCTCGAACTCGGGAACGTATGCTACTGCTGAGGCGAGATCTACTCGGTGTACGCACGGGCGTCTGTAGCGGAGAAGGCCAACCCATCTCGCGGTACCCGAAGTTATCCATTGTCGCGCTGTAACTGAGCGTAATAGGCACTGAAAGCAGCGCTATCTTATCATCGTTTGTTTGATTGAAGCCAACACGAGTGTCATCTGTTTGACGTAGTGATTTATGAAGTTATTTTTACTGCGCATAATTACAGAAATATTGTATGGAAATTGATCATTTATCTATAAAATCTTTAGTTTTGACATTATTATTATGAGTTCTTTATTAGACATGAGTAATTTGTGCAGCTTACGTATGTTATGTATTATGGAAAATTTATATTATATTACGAAATATGATGAAGATAAATTAAATGAAATACAATGGAAACGTGTTAACTTAAAATAGTAAAAAAAATAATAGGGAAATAATTCCATTAGATAACGTTATCTATATTTGTAACATTTAATTCATGTGTTTGAATAATATGTAGATTAGCAAAAAAGAATCGAACACACACAGAAACATTGTTATCACAATAGTATATATCGAAAGAACAAACAAAGCTTAACGTTATCATTATATTTTTTAGGCTTTATCAATTTGTTAATGTCTCTCTTATTATAAAATTCACGCCATTTTATTTCTATTTGTTTAGTAAACATTTCACTTAATTGTCCTGAGATATTGTGATATATATTTTTATATTCGCATTAAATAATGATAAAACATTTTTTTTAATTGGCTGTGATACATATTATGAGTTATTTCTCGCGTACAAAAATTATTTTAGTCCATTATTTTTATTTCATGTTTCAATTTATTTTGTTAATATTTTTAATGGAGAACAAAATAACACTATATATATATAAATCTATTGCCGAATATATGTAAAGTCATAATTTCAGAACGACTCCATCTTTTTTCTTTTTTTCTCTATCTATCTATATCTATCTTTACCTATCTTTGAAGTGAAAACTTCTTTAGGTGCGATAAGCGTTATTTTTTTTTCTGGCCGACGTTTATGATTTTGTGTCATGCTAGTGAGCGTAACCGATCCAATTTCGCTTACGCGGCTTGCGTAATATAACATCCTGTGTACGTCAAATATTTATATTTTGTATTGACATTATGCAGACCATAATGTTTTATTAATTCGTCAACTATTTAAAAACGTATATAATTATTGTTCAGAGTGCCTATAGATGTAAAAATTAGGATAATGATTATAATTTCAATTTACAAATTACGAAATGTAAATAATTTATACCATAATTGTTGAAAATTATAAAAAAGAAATTGCCTTAATTTATAAACTGAACTACTAATTTTTCGTTGTTTGTAATCGTTAGGACGACATTTATATTAAAGAAAACGTTTAAAAAGTTCTAAGGAAAAATGAAAAAATTGAGTTAAGACATTTCCATAGAAAAAGTGTGCGAGTGAGATACAAGACTGTAAGAAGCTCGTCAAAAATATTGTCAAAATTGACAGATTGACGATAAGTTGTTTCATTGTTATTTGAATTAATTACATGAACGTATTTTAAAGGGGAATTTAGTTTCATTTTCTTCGTTTGTACATACGCCCGAAGCCGAGGCATAAAGCTAGTGCTATTATAAGTCAATGTGTCTAAAGTTACATGTCTGCTTATGTTTTTCTCGGCACCGATATTCTAGAAAGTTCAGTACCAATCGATTAGGCTGTAGCTTACCACAATCTATAGGCTTACCACAGTAAACAGTCCTATCAGAGTTCACAGGCCACAGGCTTACCACCGACGGTCTGCAAAATGAGAAGGTGTGGAAGCTACTATCAACAGTACATTGGTGATGTCCTAACTTTTAGTTATACAATTGAGAACTAGCACAGTAGCCGCAACATCGAAAGACTACAAACAGAATAAGTATGCTGGATTCGAAAGAGGCAATATGTTTTTATTTATTTTATTATAAATATAGAATAAAATATATATTGAAACGAGAATATAACAGTAAGACGTGAAGCCATGATGGCTTAGTTGATAGTGTGTTTAGACACAGCTTTGATGGACGTAGGTTCGAATCCTTGCAACTAAATCATAGCTTCCAGTGAAGGAAAGCATAGTGATGGAATCATAGTATGGTGGTAGGATTTTTCTAAGTCTGTTTGATTAGTCTCCACCCTCAAGTTGAAACTTAGTCACCAAGTACCTGATGGTGTTTCCAACACACTAACTGTAGAGCCAGTCACTCCAGATTTGACATGTTTACGATCTCAGATCACATGAAAGGTTGTAGAGCCGCGCTGACGCTATAGCTGGTTTCCAATGAATGGGTTGGCATGAGGGGGGTAGTACCACCCTCGTACAGAAAACCGACGCGAAGAAACAGTGCTTGCACTCTTCAGTTTCGTTCGGTCAGTGAGAGCGTCGGAAGCTCACCTCCCCCTCTTTTTTCCCTCTCTCCCCCTTCCCCGCCATAACTGACTGGCAACGCACTTGCTACTCCTCTCGTGTTGCTAGTGTCTATGAACGGTGGTGATCACTTAACATCAGGAGGCCCATCTGTCCATATGCCTCCTATGATATAAAAAAAAACGTCCTCATTTATCATCCGATAACATTGTGACCAAACGTAAAGTATAAAAAATGACAGAATTCCAAACTTTAAAATTGGTTTCTCAAAGAATATTACGACATGAAAGTTGTAGGCATTAACTAAACTATCAGACACGTCTGTTGAATTACTTAATCTATAACACGAAAGCAATGTTAAGTTTACGCATATTGCATGTATGGGCACGTATCGGAACCGCAATCTATCACAATTCATAAGACGTGATCGCCCGAGCGGGGAATCGAACTGGCGACCGTACCGTCGCGGTTAACGCACTAACCCTTAACTATACTCGAGTGGATCGAAACCTGTATGGATTTATTAAGCTCAATACACTAACTCGAATAACAAGGTAATGAAATTTGAAATCCTATATCGAAAAACATATATTTGACACCAGTTCTACAGAAACTATGGAAATGAAACACAATGAAATTAGGTAAGTACTGTCTATGCCTGTAATAATAATTCACCCGATTAGGCCTCCCACGGCAGCGGCTCAAGCCTAGGTTCGATCCCTCGGCAGGGAGCCCTTGAGTGCGTTGCTTGCGCGATACGGTGACACACAAATATACATCACTGCTACAACACTACACGATCACCCCCACACACGTGCACGCCTACACGCTTACACATGAAAGTGGAAGGGTTTACTTATTTCCCTCGTCGAACTGAAAAACTCTCAATTTTCCGATAACAAATATATGGAGGAGTTGCTGAGGCGTGTATGCTTGGTACACATATACGTTTCAACAACTCATACATATATGAACAGTTAGCTAGGTTAGCTAAGACAGGTCGCGATTTTGCATGCAACAGGCAACAGCCAAGCCGAGGTGAGCCGTGCACCCTTGAGCTGGTTGCCAAAATAAAATCGGCTGAGTGCCTTAAGCGCTCGCCTTAGTAGTCCGGTGAAGCTGTTAAGACCTTGCTGGGTCAATAGCGTAGACATCTCGAAAAAAAAAAGTAATAATAATGTTAGACTTAGGTTATTATGTTTAGATTAGTTTTGTAGGGGGTAGAGCCACGTCGAAGCTATAACTGGTTTCAGCATGAATGGATCGGCTCGACCAGGGTAGTTCGGTCAGTAAGGGCGCCGGAGACCCACCTACCCTCCCCTTCTCCTTCCTTCCTAAAAACACAGGCTGGCAACGCACTTGCAACTCCCCTGGTGTTGCTTGTATCTATAGACGGCGGTGATCACTTAACATCAGGTGAACCGCCTGTCTGTTCGCCTCCTATATGATATAAAAAAACGTGTATATATTTTTTAGACTTCTAAAAAAAATGTTGCCAGCGGAATCTTGGAAGAAGTAATAAAATACATTTCAATTATTTTTAGAAATGCCTGTCTGTCTGTCTGTTCATTAGGACATTACTGTTAAAGTAACGCGATCACGATATAACATCACTCAAAAAATTATAGAGCATATCCTGGAGTAACATCTAGTCTTTGTTAGAATCAAATCGGCTTTAATTTTAGTTATTGTAATTTTAGTTTTTTTTTTTTTTTGGGGCTGCGCGATACGGTGACACACAAATATACATCACCGCTACAACACTACACGATCACCCCCACACACGTGCACGCCTACACGCTTACACATGAAAGTGGAAGGGTTTACTTTTTTTTCCCTTATCGAACTGAAAACCTCTCAATTTTCCGATAATAAATATATGGAAGAGTTGTTGAGGCGTGTATGCTTGGTACACATATACGGTTCAACAACTCATACATATATGAATAGTTAGCTAGGCTAGCTAAGATAGGTCGCGATTTTGCATGCAACAGGCAACAGCCAAGCCGAGCTGTGCCGTGCACCCTTGAGCTGGTTGCCATAATAAAATCGGCTGAGTGCCTTAAGCGCTCGCCTTAGTAGTCCGGTGAAGCTGTTAAGACCTTGATGGGTCAATAGCGTAGTCATTTCGAGGAAAAAAAATATTGTAGTTTTAAAGATCCCGCGACTCAAGTACGAGAGAAAAGTAGATAAGTAAACTGACTTATTGAATCAGATGATTTTATTAGTCACTGACTTTTTAAATAAGATTTTATACGGACGGAATCGCGGTCACATCTAGTGTATAAATATGTTTATCGTTTAATGAATCTTTCTTCAATATATTTAATACCAAAATACAATCTCTACAAAGTTACAACTTTTTCTTTCAGATAAAAAAGCTGGGTGTAAGTTCTTATTGTTCTATCCATTCACTAGCAGACGACGGTGCCACACGTTGTTGTGTTGTTACACCCATAACAGCCATAATGAGTCTGGTTAGAATCTTGATACTTAAAAAGCGAGGATACATAGAAAGTAGATTAACAGAACACATGCACCATAAAGTACTCGTAAACTGAACTTGAAGAATATGTTCAAAATTAAAATGTGGCGCCAGCTTTCTTATCTATAACATTATTATCAAATTCATAGCAGACGACGTTAGGTGATGTTTCTAGTGTTATAAGCGACATAAACTATGGTGACAGCTTACCACAAGATAGACCGTAAGCCTGTATACCTAGAAACAAGCAACACCTAATTAAAAAAAATGATACACTTTTTAAGTTTAAACATTTAAATAAGTGAACGAGGGAGCATTCACCTTAATAAAATAATTATATAAAATTATGCTTAAATAAAAAACTATTTTTTTTTTTACTTTATTTTTGGCAATCAATCTTTCCGATTATTACTGCCATTGTCACGTAGTCAATAATATCACAAACTTCGTGTGGTCATTCCAATATTAAGCATCGTGTGAAACCATATTCTAACAAGATGGTGGATCCCTTGCTAGAACCTTCCAGGGAGTTTTTGTGGCATCTCAGAATTTTAATGCTCCGTATTATTATTTTCCATTCACTTCACTTATGCATAATAAACTAGCTATATTACGTAAAACACCACCAAATTTACACAATATATAGTCAAATAACACAAGATTATGAATAAAATATAAAATCCACTACATGACAGACTAAAATCACGCCAAAAACTCTAAAAAAAAAAAAACTACTTGTTGATTTTATCTATATATTGATCAACTGGCGACTTGTTCACATTATAATTTAATTCGATAACGGAATCCAATATTAAACGTAAATATAATTTGTAAACATTAACCAAAGACATTAAAGAATTTGCACTTGTGTATTTATTTGTTTGTCCGTCGAATTAAACATTTCTTTTGTGACGGGAAACATGTGTTTTTGCGCTTTTAAACACAAGGTTAAATATGCATTCTGTTTATTTATTATTTAAACGGTCCTGGTAAACTCGACAGTCGGAAAACAATTTTAATCTACTACGCAGTCGATTGATTTATAGAAGGTTTTATTTCGTCAATTTTCTTATGTTTTAAACGGAACTCTAAATTTAATTTATTAGAAGTATCGAGTTACCTGTTGTTTCCCAAGTATCTGTTGTCAGTTACTACGTTTAAATCCTGAATAGATTTGAAAAATCCATAATCTAACAGGTTATTGATTTGGTAATATAACTAATGTTCGTCGTTTGGTCGAAATTCCACCATAATAGTCAGTCTTTCTTCACGTGTTTAATATATAGGTATTATTAACTGTATTTATTTCATTCTTTACTTAGAAATGAATAAAACTATATAACTAAATACATAATTAGTATAAATAACTATAAATATTAGTTAATAAGTCTAAATGTTTAACAAGACAATACAAATATTCTTGATATTAACCATAAAGACCGTGAAATGTAACGAATAAAGAATAACTAAAACTTAACTAAAGTTAACTTGTCGTTGGTCATCATCATTACCCTTATCCCAATTAAGTAGGGTCGGCACAACATGTTTTCTTTTTCCATTCTCCTATGTCAGATGTCATCTCAGTATTCGCACCTTTTACGTACAAAACCTTTATTCACACAGTCCATCCATACCTTTTTCGGTCTTCCTCTACTCGTATATCCGTCCACTATCATACTCAACACTTTTCTAGTTACATGGTTTTCATCTATCCTCATGACGTGCCCATACCATGCTAACCAATTACTCCTCAACTTCACTGGTGCCTTTTTCAAACTGCCTCTAATATACTCATTCTTAATCTTGTCCATTCTAGTTACACCACACATCCACCTTAACATTCGTATCTCTGCAACATGTAATTTTCTCTCATCTGTCTCTTTCGTAGCCCAGCACTCAGATGCATACAGCATGACCGGTCTTATCATAGTTTTACAAACCTTTCCCTTAAGTTTCAAAGGCATTCATGGGTTACAAGCTACCTCAGACACATTTCGCCATTTCATCCATCCTACATTTATCCTATTCCTCACGTCCTTATCAATGCCACCGTCTATTTGTATCAATAAACCGAGATACCGAAAATTGGAGCAGGCTGGTAAGGATACATCATTTAAGGCTATAGGAGAAAAATTAGATGTACCACCGAAATCGCAAAACAAATGTTCAGTTTTTGTTCTACTAATTTTCAAACCAACATTCTTTAGTCTTTCTCGCCATTTTTCCAGCCTACTCTAGACCTCTGTAGCATCTTCTCCGATAAGAAAAACATTATCAGCAAACAGCATACACCAAGGTGTCTCCTCCTGAATGTCTGTTGTTAACGCATTCATAACAAGAAGGAATAAATAAGGGCTTGAAGCTGAACCTTGGTGCAAACCTACAGCCACATTGAAATTTGCGGTAACTCCAGCCGCTGACCTAACGTGTGTTTTGGCTTGACTGTCCATACAACGAATAAGTTGTACGTACTTCTCAGGCACTCTTTTCTTTTTAAGAGCCTGCCACAGAACATCACGGGGTACTCGATCATATGCCTTCTCTAGATCAACAAATGCCATAAGTAAATTCTTATGTACTTGTCTGTATTTTTCGCACAGTTGCCGAAGTGCGAAAATGGCATCTGTTATAGTACATCCAGGCATAAACCCAAATTAATTTTGAGTCACTTCAGTCTCATCTCTTATTCGTCTCGCTATCACTCTTTCCAAACCTTCATACTGTGGGACATGAGCTTTATTCCTCGATAATTGTTACAGTCCTGCACCTTCCTGTCACCTTTATTCCTAAAAATAGGCACTATTACATTATTGCACAATTTATCTGGGATCGTTTCCTCTAGTAAGGTCTTATTAAAAAATAACATTAGCCACATCCATTCATCTACTTTCAAAAACTTCCAAAGTTCAATAGTTATGCCATCTGGCTCAACGGCTTTTCCGTTTTTCATACCATTCACAGCTCTTCTTACTTCATCCTCGGTTATTTCTTGTACAACGCCTAAATTTGATGGTACGGTCTCTAACTCTCCAGTTCTGTCATTTTCTTCATTCATTAGTCTTACAAATTATTTCTTCCAACGACTCTTTATGTCCTCGTCATTGATCAAAACTTTTCCTCCATCATCTTTTATACATTTAATATGTGTAATATCTTTTGTATTATATTCTCTTGCTTTTGCTAAACAATACAAATATTTTTGTGTTCGTGAGTTCTCTAGAGATTTGTACAAATCATCTTGAACTTTAGCTCTGGCAATAGCAACTGCTCTTTTTGCATTCCTTTTACATTCTACATACATTATTCTTTTATTTTCTTTAATCTTACTATTTTGATCCTCAATACATTTCCATCCATTGAAAGCCGTTTTCTTTTCTTTCAAAGCCTTTTGTACTTCTTCGCTCCAAGTATCCATTTTTATTTTTCCACTTCTTTTCCTTTCACCAAACACTTCCTGTTTAATTTCGCAAGGTGAAATTGTAAAATCTAATAAAAAATACGTTTCAACAAGATTTATAAATATGTATTGCAATTTTTTCACATTTTTTACCATCACGATCTAATTGACAATTATATTATTTTCTTTATTTGAGACATCAACCGCCTACTTTTTCATAATAACTAACAATGAGGTTGATGCCTCTACACAAACTTCTTTTTGTATCTTCCATATTTCAACACATCCCTTCCTACGATCCTTATACATGCTATTTCATTTCAACATTCATTAACAGTTTTCGCTTCCATATTTTTCATTTCTATCATTTTATTAACAATTTTTGTCCTAAATTCTTTCCGATACTTATCTTTCTCCATTAGATACCATTTAATTGTGGGTCGGGGACTCGGTAACTTGTCGTTGGTATGTACAAAAAAACTATTTTCAGATAATAATAACATTAAAACTCGTCATTAGTTACCACAAAAAACTATTAAGTATTTCGATTGACAAACAGCGGTAAAAAAAGTATCAAACTACTTTATTTTCATCTATTTATAAGTGGATATCGTTTAGCAATCCATAATAATTTATAAGAATGTGTGTTAGTATGGCTCCTATATAAACAAAGGATTTAACTAAACATTTACGTTTTTCGATTTTCCATCACAAAGTAAATGAGCATTGCGAGTAGAATGCATCCAATTGAACAGCCACTTCAATACGATGAAAACTATGCAAATACATGATGTTGTTCCCTCTTTGTTTCAAGCGTTTGAAAAACTTATATCTCAGAAGATAGTTAGTAAAGTTAAGTAAACTGAAATAAGGCGATGTTTTCATAAAATCTAATTTACTAATGTACTTTAATGTATTTAAAAAGGGTAATGATTTCACATAATTTTGTTGCATATATGTCAACAATTTGAAAAATATGCTTTTTTAAATTGAGTTTCAGAGAAAGCTTTTTTTATAAAATTTAAATAAACATTCACGTTTCAAGAAACGTATGCGGCGTAAATGCCTAATGTATGAACGACATGATATTATAACATGGCAGGTATCATAAAGGACCTACTTTTGTTCTGTAGCTAGGGTTGCAACATTCATAATGCAAACAAAACTTAATAAATTGTTATTATTACAGTTTTCACTACATGAACAAGGGTTATGTAATCTTTTGTAGGTGGTAGAGCCACGGTGATGCTATAACTGGTTTCATTGCCACCCGACCCACAGAAAACCGACGTGAAGTAACAGTGCTCGCAATGTTGCGTTTCATTCGGTCAGTGAGAGCACCGGAGACCCACCTCCTTCCCCCTCCCTTCCCTCTCTTCTTCTTCCCCCTCCCCTTCCAACACAATAATAGAGTTCTGCCGCAGTGCGTGCATGACTCAAAAACGACTATAGATTTTGACGAACTTTTGAAGTGAGAACTTCTTTAGTTGCGTTGAGTGATTTTTGGTGAGGGAAAAACTTATAGGTTCGCGTTACCAATAACCTCGACATTCTCCACACTAATGATGTGTAATATACGCGGTCTATGTATATATAATTTTGATATTTTGTAGTGAGCTTGTGCGCCCCATCATGATTGATGAATAAATAAAATAAGAATGTACAAAAAAAGTACACGGAATGCCAATAGATGAGAAAATCAGGCTAATGATACAAATTGTGAGATTTAAATAATTCCTTTTTGTTTATCGATAGTAGAAATAAACATAAAAATATTCAAATATACTGATTTTTAACTTTTTATTGAATTGAAAATATACAGAGAAACACATTATACACATGAACGAAAATGAAGGACATATTTTTTGAATAACAATGTTGCCAGAAAAGTAAAATAAAAATACACATTTTTTAATGATTACGTTCGTAAACACTTTTTAATAGACGTAGTTAGTTACTAATTAATATACATTTAATTAAAGAAAGATATTGTTAAATATAGTTTCGAAAGTAATAATAAATGCAAATTATTAATAATTATACATTTTTGAAGATACCTAGACTTCATATATACGTATTATCAAGACTAACGGTAGACCTTGTATGCTGCTGTAAATGTATACGCGTTGTGCATTTTCCGCACCCGCTATCTCAAAAACAGTTAATTGTATAAAAAAAATGTTTTACACAAAAGTTGTAGAGAATTTTATTTTCTACAATCGTTATATATACCAAAAGCATTAAACCCATAGGAAGCGAGATATTTGCAAAAAACAAACTATTTCTTGACATTCGACCTTGGATAGCTTAAGACGTGGACGTTTCATGGGACTTTTAGGACAGATAGATTTGCAGAATAAAGACGACGGCAACGTCCGGAAGTGAGGCCTCTCTCTTTGCGTCCACCAAAAATGAACGTAACCTCATATGTTTCCTACGTTTTAATTATATTTAAAAAAATGTATTATGAAAAGATAAACCAGATCGAGTTTCTAGACGGTTCTTCTCGATGACTGGGTTGTTTTCCGAACCAGTGGTAGTTTTGACGTTCATAATTGCCATTTCAGGGCCTAAATTGAATAAAAAGTATTTATAGTAAAGATTTATTCGAGTGTATAGTTTATTATCTCTCATTACTATTTGGAATTTAGGAATTTCGCAAATACTCTGGGTACCAAAAATTATAAGTCAAATATTAATACATCTACTTATATAATATATTTGAATCTCTTATACATACACTATACATTTTGAATTGTTGTTTCTTTTCTTTAGAATGGAACAATAGAGCTGAATACACCAGGTGATTGTTTAGACAGTAGCAATATTTCTAGAGGACACGTGTACTCGATTCTCGTTCTAGATCAATTTAAAAAATAGAGGCTATATATTTGACCAAATTATGTAGAATAACACCATAATTATACACAATACTCTATGCGTTTATGTTGCAGCACAGTGTCATTGACCTTCGGGAGATTTAATTTTCACTTGAAAGGGAACGTGGGAATGTCAGGAACAAAACAAAAGGGTTTATTGCCCGTTTTATTATCGAAAGTTAATAACCCCGTTATAATTAACCCATTGTAGCATTTGGTACCGGTCATTGCACTTAGGTTTATTATTTTATTTGCAAATAATTATATATATATATTATTATTATTGAATTAAAGCTCTAAAAAGGCACTTATGAACGTCAAAACTACCGGTTCGGAAAACAACACAGTCATCGAGAAGAACCGGCATGAAACTCGATCTAGTTTATCTTTTTAATAAATATATATAATATTTAGAATATATTACGTACATATCAGAAACGTTTTTAATGGATGCACAGAAATGAGTCAATTCCAGACATCACGATCGTTCACATATTGATCCACTCTATACAAACACACTAAAACCCGCTTGACATGGCGCTTTTATTCAAAATCTATTTCGCAAAAACTGTTACTGGTTTAACAAAGTCTAAAACATTGGACAACCAGTTTGTCACAGATCCTAGTATTTGCATTTTTGTAGCTATACTTTTGAAGGTCTTTAAGAAACATTAACTTTTTTTTTGTTCATTTGTATTTTGTTTTAACATTATTATCGTATATGTTAAATGTGACCATGAAGTGTCATATACCTTAGAATATTGCGAGGGTTTAACCTTTCACCTAGTATAATATCTGAAAAGAAATCTACTGATAAAGAGAGAATGTTATTTCATTATTTCTGCTTATTAATTTACGAGTAAGACTTAATAATATATACATCTTCGAGATAAATTATATATAAAAGTAATGTTTAACATGTATACATACATATATTTAGTTTTATCGCACGTTTATAATACAGAACCAAACGACAACTTAGTTGTATGGGTAGCCCTAACATCTTGATTCATTTCATATTGGAATTATTACACTTTTACAATCATTCTGCTTAATTGCGATTACTGTGAATAAAGCAGTACGCTTTGTGTCAATCACCGACATGAATAAATTGATTGCTTTTTTGCTTAACTAACGATTTCAGTTAACTTTAAATCAGTACTGAGCTTTACCAACAACTATTTGGTTGCGTTAATGTATTTCTTTTTATACACTTATAATAAAATGATATTAACATGCTACTTATACAATTAAACGAGTATATCAATCTTTTATTTATTTATGAATGTATGTCGTTAGAATAAATTAAAATAAAATTGATTATCTCCAAAGTACGTACAGTCTGCACCAAACTTTTTAACGCTCTGAATATAGCCATGCAGAATACAAATTTATAGAACAAACGATTAAAACGTTAGCCTACACAAAAATACGACACTGAACATAGTTACGAGGTCTGAGCGTATGAACGGGGATATCCAACGTCAAAGGCATTCAACTGAAGCCGACAGCCAATAATAATCAAGATGCATGAAAGCCAATACCTACGACTAATGTTTCAGAACGGAGTAAATAATAGCCAGTCAATAGTAACTCGCCGAAATAGTCAATAGTACGACGTAGGTCGATACTAGGTCAATAGTACATATATCTTAACTTTGTTTTATTTTAATCTCTTGACTATATTACGCGCAAGGTTGAACTTATGGCCTTATTCAGAACATCGTAAGAGATTGACCTGGACTTTACTGTCAATAATAGTTAAGCTGTAAATGTTTGTGAGGATTGTAATTATGTGATAATGTGATCTCAGTTTTAAATGTAACTTATGGGGTCACATATAGCTTCATTAAATTACGAAACATATCCCCAGCAGAGTGATATCCGTTGGAAAAAAATGTCGGCTAAGCTGTCGGCTTTCGAAACTATACGATAACCAACGCGCAAGGAAAAATTGTCATCTACATATACAATATTCGTTCTATTTGTCATTACATAGCATAAAATAAAGTTCTGTGCCACATCTGTCTGTCTGTCTGTACGTGATAAACTCAACGGATTTTCAAGCGGTTTTCACCAGTAAATACAGTGGTTCATCAGGAAGGTTTAGGTATATAATTTGTCAAGGTTTTTTCAGAGCGGAATAAGGTCCTCCAGGTCCGCTAGAATATTAATAAACTAGATAAACCGGACACGCGTTGCTGTGGCTCAGGTATTTAATGTTGAATTAAAATTATGATAAACTATTTTCAAAATTAAATTTTCAAAGTTTTCTATCAACAAACTAATTTAAAGTGCCATCTATTGGAAACTGATGAAACATAAATTTAACAACAGTAATCAACATTGACAATTATTTAAATTATAATTTAAAATATTAAGGTAATTAATGCGATTAAATTGTTTTTTCTTATAATCATAGGAAGCAAACGTACAGCTGGGTCTCCTGATGTTAAGTGATAACCACCGTCCATAGACACCAGCAATATCAGTAGAGTCGTAAGTGCGTTGCCAGCCTGTGTAAACAGGGAAGGGGGAGGGGGAGGGGGAAGGGGTCAAGCTGAGGGAGGGAGAGGGGAAGGTTGTCCCCCGGCGCTCTTACTGACCGAACGAAACGCAACGATGCAAGCACTGCTACTTCACGTCGGTTTTCTGGGTGTAAGGTGGTACTACCCAAGGCGAGCCGACCCATTCAAGCTGAAACCAGTTATAGGTTTAGCGTGATTCTACTACCTTGAAAATATAAGTTGTCCTTTCTCTCAAGTTGGACCAAATTATACATAAATTCCAACTTTCATCAAGTATGACGTCATGAGTAGTAGTGTCGGAGTTCATCGTGGACAAATATCATGACACTAAATTTTTATACATTTGAACTACAAGCTGCCAGTTACTTTGCATTTGATAACACCATATCTTCATGTATTCGATATATATATTGTGACCAATTTAAATATCTGATATTTATTTGCGCCTATTTCGTTGTTCCGGTCTGAAAACTGTGTTTTTATACTCTACCGGTGTTATTACAAAAAAGTTAAATACGTATTGAATACTTGCTTTAAAAAGGTTACGTTTTAAATGCACCTCGTTCGCTGAATGTTCGCTATTTTGCTCTTTTGTCTAGCTTTGGTTAGGTTATGTTAGACTTGCAAAAAAAGGATAACGCGAACTTGCCTCGGACGAGCGCAGGGCATTTAGTACGAAACCATTTTAAAGCAAGAATTTAATACGTATTTAACTTTTTTGTAATAACACCGTCTTAGCATTTGACCATAATACCATCTTATATTAAATAACGACGTGGTTTAAAACATGTTAAACCTAGGACTGACTCTCGAGTGCTACTGTCAGAACACACCAACAGGTATTTGGCGACAGATTTTTAACTCGGGGGTGGAAGCTAACCAGGTGGTCTTAGAAAAAAAATTGAGCCATCACGGAACACCTGGCAGATATGAAACATCGAAATTGTTCGAACCGAATGAATCTCAAATTTTTAAATTACACTATAGGTTGCAAGCTCAGTGTGGCAAGAGAGATTGCGCACAGTCGCTTGTACATGGCGTTGTCGCATCGTCGCCACGCCAACAATTAGGCTTACCCGTGCCTATAGATGTTTCACATCAAAAACTCTATCACCATGCGAAAGAGTTCTTCCAACTTACAATATTTTTTAACATACTTGTGAGGCGCTTCGTACTAATAAAGTTATGTTTACAATAAATAAAGGGGATATACACCGGGTAGTTACGAAATATGAGGCACAAGATCAAAATACTATGTCATATTTCATTATATATTTACTAGTTGCTGTAAAGACTGATAATGGATAAACTTTAGTAAAGGTTTTTTCTAAACAAGGCAACATTGCTATGAAAATCTCACAGGTGTTATTATGTAGAAGACATAATCTTCTAACGGTTCTTTCATTGCCCCAGTTTATGAAAATACCTACTTTTGTCTGCAGAATAGTGAGTTTAATTCAACAACCGTATTTAACAAAGTTCGATTTATCTATAACAAAGATATTAAACAATTACAGTTGTAGATGATACCCACATAAATGAGAGCATCATTACTTATAGTTGTCAATTGTCAACTCTGTACTATTGTTTGTAATTACATCATGGGAAAGCTTTACTTCGTTGAATTAAATCGCTGATTATAGGCCAACGTATACACTAAAATATTATAAATGTTTTTTTTTTTTTTATTGAAGCACGACAAAGTGACTGCACTATGCCTGATGGTAAGCATAGTACAATCCAAAAACAGTGGCGACCACCGAGAGATAGATTATCCATCGTCGGTCGCCGCTGTCATGCCGGCCATAATGACGAAAGTCACCCAGTACTGGATGCACAGGCTGATCTCGAAAAGCGACGCGCAAAAGCGAGTTACTATGACGGAATTCTTGTTAAAGTGACGGAGATCGAATTTAGTTTTTCACTACGTATTTCATTTTTAAGTTTATGCTGCGATTAGAGAATCTATGCAGGACATTGTAGAGTGGAGCGCCATGGACATTTTTATATGAATTGAATGTTCTTGTTAATGTAAATTAATAGACTTCTCATATATCCTCTTCATTACAGTCCCAATCATAACATTCCTGCTGCTCAGTTGCTTCATCAGTCACTTGCAACAAAAACAAAGAACTCTCCCTGAACTGAACACTCACTTCAATATTCACTACACAATAATCCTGTCAGACTAAACAGTTAACGTAAACAGCTTTGAGATAACCTTTTATAACACGAATTGTACTGTTCCTCTATAAAAAGGTCCAGAAATAAGCCATTTTGAAAGAAAATACTACCAACATAATTATATGGCTAAGAACTAACCTGAAGTAAGCTACTTTCTTACGGAAACCATTGTTGATGTCAAACATCTATACGTGCGGGTAAACCTAACTGTTTGAGTGGTGAGACATGGTAACGCAAAATACGAACTTTGCACTATTAACGAAATGCTCAAAAACATATGCGACCCTACCTGTATAACATAAGATTCAAATTGTTTTGTCGGCCACTCGTTCTACTAGTATTACCCGGCACGCGCCGACAACCTAGCACCCTTTGATAAATGCCGCCAAATACACCGTGCCTAGTTAAATATTTGGATCTTGTATTTAATAAAATTGAATGTTTACATATTAAAATAAATAGTCATGATTTTATGGAACAAATTTGTAGTGCTTTATCTTTTCATTATATCATAGCTGATTCCTATCGTAATCTGTTCTTTTATGCATATAACTTATACGAATCAATTGAAAAAAGCCAATCTGTAAAGCCACTGCTCGAGTAATAAAACCAGTAATAGTTTCTTAGGTAACAGTGTTAGGTTTTACAATAAAGTCCCAAAACATGTTACCGATTTGCCAGACTGCAAATTTAACCGCCACGTCAAGCGGGTGTTAGTGTCAAAAGGAATAGAGTGGATCAGTATGTGAACGATAGTGATGTCTGGAATTGACTCCTCTCTGTGCATCCACTATAAGCTGTATGATGTATTGGAAATGTATGTAAAAAAAATGTACCCGATCGAGTTTCTTGCCGGTTCTTCTCGATGGTTGGGTTGTTTTCCGAACCGGTGGTAGTTTTTGACGTTCATAAGCGCCTTATTAGGGCCTAAACTGAATAAAGAATTTTTGATTTTAAATATGTGGAATATCAACGGCTGAGGACGGAAAAGTTAAATCCGAGTGAAACTGCCGTACACAACTAGTGAATTATAAACAATTCATCGAAACACAGTTATTATAATTTTTTTTTTTTCGAACTGACTACGCTATTGACCTAGCAAGGTCTTTACAGCTTCACCGGACTACAAAAGGGATGACCGGTGAGATTCGAACCAACGTCCCCATCGATACGAATAAGTCGACATACGGACGATTGCGCCAAGACGAACTAGTTTATCATAACAACATACCTATTAATATAAAATTTTATTCTGATCTCACTTTTGCATTGGATAGTATCTGCATTCAATTATCGATAATGTCTTGAAATATAATAAATTCTTAGACTGATTTATAGGTGTTTATTTACGAACACGATACTAATATATGCAATTTTACTGATGATAGAGATGTTTGCTGTTTATTTGAAATATGTGTAAATGTAGACTTGTTAGACAAATATTTGTTATTCATTTTAATATAATTTAATCTAAGAACAGCCATAATTTAAAATTAATAATATACTTCGTGTTTAATATGTGGATATCATAGGAAGCATGAATGCTTGAAAGTAAGTCACACAGAATTAACTGTATCTTAAAACTTGTGTAGTTCGGTTTTTATCAGATGTATTTCAGTTTTCAGCAACAAACCAACATACACGTATTTGTAGGTGGTAGAGCCCCACTGAAGCTATTTTTGGTTTCAGCATGAATGGGTCGGCTCCTCCGGGGTAGTACCACCCCTCTCACAGATAACCGACGTGAAATGACAGTGCTTGCATTGTTGTGTTTCGTTCGGTCAGTGAGAGAGCCGGAGGCCCACGTCCCTCTTTCCTTCTTTCCTTTCCTTTCCCTCCCCCTTCTCCCATATACAGGCTGGCAACGCACTTGCGACGTCCCTGATGTCGCTAGTTTCTATGGGCGGTGGTGATCACTTAACATCACGTGAACCACAAGTTCGTTTGCCTCCTTTGATGTAAAAAAAAAAAACACGACTAATTAATATTGGCAACCCTGCGGTTGTACTAAAGGTATCATAGATAGCCTATGGCAGTAGACTAATTGTTAGTGTTTTTTTTATAATTAAATAATTACGAGGAATTAATTTCTATGAAACTATCCAGACAAAGTCAATCGTATTTCTGTTGCAGTGCGACAACAACCATCAATTCCAAACAGGAATGCAAAGTAACTTACAACCAAATAATTATATTTTTTATTATAAAAAAGATAATGAGAGGAGTATACCCAGAATTAAGTTTTAAAGCTGTCACTAGTTCAGCCTGTAGGTGGCCTATTGCAGAGTCATATGCCTCTCCCAAAGGAAAGTATGGACTAGGGATGATCGATATTAGTAAAACATCGATGTTGATATCGATGTCGACATCGATTCAATGGTATCGATGTACGATAATCATCGAAGTAAAACTTAAATGTCTGAAAACATCGATGTTTTTGCCAGTAATTAAAATTGTCTGTAAAAACAGAGATCAGCGACAAAAAAAAGGTCGTCCAAAGAAAAACTATTCGTACGTTTTACAAATTTCATAATTTTTTAGTCTCTAGCTAGTACATGCAACGTTCTCATAACATCGATGTTATCGAAATGAAAACATCGATGCGTCGATATCATCGACATCAAAACATCGATGTTTTTCAGCTAAACATTGATATTTCTTCAACATCTATGAATATCGATCAACCCTAATACCTATCCCTTGACATCGATGTCAACATCGGTTAAATAGTATCAATGTGCGATAAACATCGATAGTTTTGCCAGCAATTAAAATTGTCTGTAAAAATATAATTTTATCGGGTGTTTTCCATACTCAGCGACGAAAAAAAAGTCATCCAAAGAAATAACTATTCGTACGGCTTACAAATTTGAAATTATTTAGTCTCTAGCTAGTACTACATGTACGTGTACGTTAGATGGCCGTAAAGAATATATTCATAACGTCGATGTTATCTAAAACAAAACATCGATGTGTCGATGTTACCGACATCAAAACATCGGTGGCAAAACATCGATGTTTCTTCAACACCGATGAATATCGATCATCCCTAGTATATAGAGTGTAGTAATTAATCACCATGCCAGCGTACCCAAGAAACCCATAGTTCTTTATTTCCTCACATACATACTTTTTTTTTTGGTCTGACTACGCTATTGACCTAGCAAGGTCTTACTACTTAGGCGAGCGTTTAAGGCACTCAGCCGATTTTATTTGACAACTGGCTCAAGGGTGCACGGCACACCTCGGCATGAGCTGTTGCCTGTTGTATGCAATTCACGAGCTATCTGAGCTAACCTAAGCTAACTATTCCTATATATATGAGTTGTTGAAACATATATGTGTACCAAGCATACATACGTTAACAATTCTTATATATATATATATCGTATTCGATAAGGGAAACAAACAAAACCCTTCCACTTTCATGTGTTAGCATGTATGCGTGCACGTGTGTGGGAGTGATATGTGTAATGTTGTCGCAGTGATGTAAGGTTTTGTGTTACTGTATCGCGTGAGCAGCGTACTCAAGGGCTCCACGCCGAGAGAACGGACCTAGGCTTAATTCGCTGCCGAAGGGGGCCTAATCTGGTTCATACATACTACTATAAGAATATTATAAGTACTATAAGAATATTTATATGGTTTCGGTTTCCTCATAATTTTTTTCTTCATCGTCAGTCGATAAATAATTAAACTAGTAAATATATGGGAGTTCCAAAAAATTCGTTAGGTTAATGTTATTTGCTATTTCGAACATGCGGACATGGATTTAACAAACCAATCGTGTTTTTTCTTTTTTTTTTTGATCCAACTACGCTATTGGTGAAATCAGGTCATTACAGCTTCACCGGACTACACAAACCAATCAGCTACCTAGCCTTATTTATTCCAGCAGGATTATACTACTATAAAAAGTTATATACCATTACCCATTTATTTACATTCCATTTGAATTTTAAAGTGTACTCAGTTATAGATTTTGCTGTACGCAATAAATAATTGTGTGATTTGATATGCTTATAAAAAGGACACAGACAAAATCATATAAGGCACAAAGGATATCAGTAAATTTTGGTTAATGTGTATATATATGTTTCTAAACATAATAGTAATAGAGTATTGAAATTAATTGAAAAAAAAAATGAGGCGTCTCGGGACACCTGGCAGATGTGAAACATCACATTTTTTTTTTTATTGAAGCACGACAAAATGACTGCACTGTGCCTGATGTTAAGCATAGTACAATCCAAAAACATCGGCAACCTCCGATAGATAGATTATCCATCGCCGGTCGCCGCTGTCGTGCCGGCCATAATGACGAAAATCACCCGATACTGGATATGCACAGGCTGATCCCGAAACGCGACACGCAGAAGCGAGTCACTATGACGGGCTTTTTCGCCATATGCATGGTGGTTGCGACCCAGTCGGGCTGTAAAACCCTACCACCCCGCTATCGCCATTGCCTCGTTCGTTGATCAGCAGGGTGCACCACGTGCAGGTGAGTTGGCTTGGGTGTCTCAGGTCTTAATATGTTACTCGACACCACTTACACCCCATGGAAATTGTTTTGTATAAGTTAAATGCATAAAAGATCAGATTACGAAAGATCGTTTCATAGGATGTTTATTTATTTTACTGTATAAATATTAATTTTTATTAAATACAAAATATAAAAGTTAAATTAGGGGTAGGCACGGTTTGTAACACTAGTAAACCGAGTGGCTGACAATTGAAATCTTATGGTTATACAGATGGGGTGGCAAATGTTTTTGAGTATTTCGTTAATAATGCAAAGTTCGTTTTTCGCGTCGGCACGTCTCGCCATGCCAGCAATCAGGCTTACCCTTGGCAATGGATGTTTCATATCAAAAATCAATTTCTCCTATGCAATGGGGACTGTTGGCAACACTATGTTTCAAGTCAAGAAAAACACACACCGACTACCTTCAAAACCATTCACTATTACCATACTTTCCATTTGTGCTGTTATTTTAGAAGTTACTTTGACATAGCTATTTTAATAACATTGCCTACATTCTATCGTTTCTACACCTGCCGTTAAGACTAAATCGATGGATCATAAATCAAGTAACAGATAAGGAGTTTTCCATTCGTCTTCGTCCTCTCACCAATGATTAAACAAGAAAACCATTTCCTGCACCTTCATAAAAAGTCTATTCAATCAACGGACACATTTCGCACACACCACTATTTTCAACACAAATATACACCAAACATAAAATTTAATCGATCATCATGAATGATATACTATATGCCGTTACATTCCATGCATAACACAAAATCAGATACAGTTTCGTGACACTTCCTACACCCTGACATTCTTTTACTTCTATTTCTGTTTTCTGCAATATAGCTAAGAACAACGTCATGACACGATGTATTCTAATTGATTAACGTTATGTTTTTGAAGTGAAGGGCTTGAAATGATGATTCCGCAACCTTTTTACATGACTGAATACAAAGGTGGATGCTACTTTGCACTTCCGCCTGAAATTGATTGATCACTACTACGTCTAACTACAACAAAAAGAAAATCAAATAATTAATAAACATATATTTTGTATATATTAATTACATTTTGTATAATTAATATAAATATAATAATTATCAATAAATTAATTAAAATATATGATAATAATAATATATAATGTTGTAGATTGACGTGTAATCTCGACTATCGATTACTCGTGTTTCGCTCCGTCACGGAGCATCATCGAATCGATGTTGACTCTTCCGTTGAGAGCGTCGCCCGTGAGCGTCGTACAAAATATAATTAATATATACAAAATATGTGTTTATTAATTAATTGATTTTTTTTTTGTTGTATTTAGGCGTAGTAGTGGTCAATCAGTTCCAGGCGGAAGTGCAAAGTAGCATCCACCTTAGTATTCAATGATGGATTTCCGCAAAGTAAAGCCTTCTTCAATCAAATATTTTTTACATGGCGTTAAATGATTGGGGTAAATGGGAAATATATCTATGATTATACATATATACGTTATACATCTCAAATTATTACACAATCAGCAGTATTACGTAGCGTGAGTGTAGTGTGTTTCGCAATATTGATGCAGTTTAATTAAAATGTTGACCGCCAGATGACACCAGCCATCCGGTTCTCAGGCCTCGAGTATAAACTAAGTAGAGATGCGAAGTTAGTCCAATCTATCTCCGCGTAGATTACTCGATGATATGTAATGGATGAGTATAGTATATAAAGATTAATTATTCTACACTAATACTATAAAGCTGAAGAGTTTCTTTGCTTGAACGCGCTAATCTCAGGAACTACTGGTCTGATTTGAAAAATTCTTATGTTTAATAGCTCATTTATCGAAGAAGACTATAGATCACGCTAGGACCAATAGGACGGGAGCACCAATGAAGAATGTTTCAAAATCGTTTTTTTTTTTACCTTTTTAAAGCTTCCACTGCATGTTAGATTTAGCCCAAAGTAACTATTCTACGCAGATGTAATTATGGGCAGAGGCTAGTCATATATATGGAAAGAATTATCCTTACCAATATTGTATGACTATGATATGATAAATAAATATAACTAAGACCTAGAAGCGTAACAGACGAAGATATAAACAGACTATGATATGAGGCGGCGCTTTGCCCAACTTCTCCTGCCACCGTAGCCGGACCTGAGGGGATGCAGTCGGGGGGCTCATCCCCTCATTGCACAGATCCGGCGGACGAGGGGGGGCAGCTGGCATGTACCCAGCTGCCTCTCTATAGGTAGGAGCCCGGTGGCAACCTTCCGCCGGGTGGACCGTTGGAGCGGCTATTCAAGAGGAATGGCATAGAACGATCCCTTGCCGCCCCAACATCACGGTTTTGGGGTTTTAGTCCGTGCGAGTCGGACATAACCCACTCTCTCCCCTGGGAGGGTGGGTATCCATAAGGGATTTCCCCACGTAAAAAAAAAAAGGTTTAGTAAGCAGTAACTATAACTCATAGTAATGTTTTACCAAACTCCAATCGAACTGTAAACCTTTGTAAGACCTTAGGTAGGTTAGCAACTTACCTTTTAACCGATTCAGCAGTTTTTTTTAAGAGTCTGATTTTAAAATGACGAATCTTTTAGATAAGGATTTTTTTAAAACTTGTGTTAAACAATTTGTTGACGAGTGCATTATAAAGTCTCCATTCGTTTGTATAGAGCTTAAACCCATGGTTTTGGATGGTTCAGGGGCTCTAATTTTGTATTTCAAATCAAGAGTATAACGATACCTAATATCGGCTTCATGCTTGCAAATAGAGTTTATATACCAGCTGTAATCTGCTACTACAGATTACTGCAATGTAATCTCTTCTATCTATTCATTCTTCTATATTTTAAAGTTGGTAGAGCCACGATGAACCTTTGCATTGTTAGGTTTCGTTTGGTCAGTGAGAGCGCCGGAGACCCACCTCTCCCCCCTCCCCCTCTTCCTTCCTTCTACACCCTACTCCACCAACACAGGTTGGCAACGCATTTGCAACACCTCTGGTGTTGCTGGTGTCTATGGACGGTGGTGATCACTTAACATCAGGTGCCTTAAGCACAAGAGATATTAATTAATAAATACATTCTGATGACTTTATTAGACATTGTTTTGTACATCAGGTACCACGCGGACGAATACGCGGGCACAGTTAGTATATAATAAGAAAATGTTTAAATTACTAGTCTAGTTTGGTATTCAATTATGAACGAACACAATATTTCCTGTCAATTACTATTTTAATGGGTTATATAAATGACAACTATTATTAAGAAGAATAGTCATAATTAATTTAAAATCAAATGAAAATAGCATTAAAATAAATTAGAATTAAATGAAATAGAATAAAAAAGAAACTAAATTAAGATATTTGGAATAGAAATAAAACCGATACACACAGTCATCTATCTATACTATAATAAAACTGTAACAAGTCGAAATCTGTACATTAAATATTTTTTGAAAATTTTAATCAGGGTAGACTATGTTATCGATATAGAAGCCAAAAATAATCTTTTTACAATTTTTGTCTGTCTGTCTGTCTGTCTGTCTGTCCCTATGCACACGCATCACTCTGAAAGTACTGAACCAATCTTGATGAAACTTGACATAGTGATAACTAATATTACGAGATTACATCAAATATACTTTTTGTCTCATAAAACGCAAAGGGTTCTCCAGGATAAAGGATTAAAGTCTAGAATATAAACCCGAATTACTCTGAAAGTACTGAACCAATTTTAACGAAATTTGACACGGTGATAACTAATATTAGAAGACTACATCCAGGATACTCTTTGTCCCATAAAACGCAATGAGTTCTCCAGAATAACGAAAAACAAAAATTTGCAGTTAACGTAACTAGACTTTTTTGCGACACCTTAGTACAAGAGCCGGCAACGTTAAAAGAACAAGAATTTTAGAATACCTGGTTCTTTAATACATCAATATATTTTTTTTTATATCATAAGAGGCAAACGAACAGGTGGGTCACGTGATGTTTAGTGACCACCACCGTCTATAGACACTAGCAACACCAGGGGATTTGTAAGTGCGTTTCCAACCTGTATATGGGGGAGTGTAAGGGAACCTCCGGCACTCTCACTGACCGAACGAAACATTACAATGCAAGCACTGTTATTTGACGTCGGTTTTCTGTAAGTATTCTGGCAGTATTAGCCCGAACGAGCCGACCCATTCATGCTGAAACCAGTAATAGCTTCAGCGTGGCTCTACCACCTACAGAAATTATCAATATATCAATAGACAGAATTTAGGACACTTGGTAGCGGGTTAACGTTGTATTTTTAATAGGCATTTTGATTTATGATTAATCAATAATAAGTTTAGGAACATTTTTTTCAGTAACTTTTAAACGCAATTAAACATTCAGACACATTTTTTATAAACAATCATATATATACCCGCTGATATATTTTATAAATAAAAAAAAGAATGTGGTGTCGTGGGACACCAGGTAGGAACGAAGTTCTTTCGGCTAATGTAGAATCGACACTATTTAGAAAAAAAAAATCGTGCTCAATTTTATGTCATCGTAATTCAAATTATCAATTAAAATAACAAAATATGTCTCTTTATTTTTGTTTGACAACATAAAATTACATAGAAATAGAAATAATTACAAAAAAGGAGAAAGAGAAAGATATTATACACTACTCGCTTATGTATACGACTGTCGCGCCTGCGCACGTCTCATTTAACTGTTTTATTCCATGCACTTTTCGTTACAGTTTTACTATCACATTTTTTTCAGTTCGGTCGCGCAGCAAAATCTCTATCTCCTCCAAGCCTGCCGTAAGGAACTTCGTTCCAATAATAAATTTCAAATCAATTATTTTTTTTCATAGCAAAGAACCAATTTCATTTTATTAAACATTATTGACCACCATATACAACGATAAACGTAAACGTATGACTTGGGATTGACGCCATCTCAAATATATGCGTCGTCGACCATCAGGCTATATAAAGCCGAAATACCTTGGGCCGGCGAGGTGAAATATCTTGGTGTTACTTTAGATAAACACTTAAATTTCGATTCACACACAGAAAGAGTGCGAAACAAAGTCGTATGGTCTTAGGTCGTTTCTATCATTTGCTTTGTCATAAGAGTAAAATATCCCCCAGACAAACTCACTTTATACAAAACTTGCATCCGTCCGATTATGACGTACAGTTGTTCGGTCTTTGCACATGCGCAAAATCGTATTCAAAAGTTGCAGGTTCTCCAGAATTGAGCCCTACGTAAAATCACCGGTGCCCCATGGTACGTCCGGAATAAGGATCTCCACAGGACCTGGAGATGCTTTTTGTCTGAGCGTATATAAAATCACTTACAGGTAGTTATTTCGAAAAAGCCGCGAATCATCCCAGCCCGTTAGTGGTATCCGCCGCGAACGATGAACCCGTACCCAACGCTGCGCAGTATAGAAGACGACCGTGACACATTTTTACCGACCCTCCTGATTCAATCACGTCAGCGAACGATCAGTACCAGCCTGTCTCTTCAAACAGAGCGTGTTCTCATCCACGCCCGCATAACCGCAGATCACGCCGCCGTGGTCTGGGACTAAATTTAGCTCCCGTACACCAAATTAGGTCCTTCTCGGCAACGGCTCAAGCCTAGATCTGTTCCCTGGGCGTGGAGCCCTTGAGTACGCTGCTCACGCGATACAGTGACACAAGAGTTCTACCCTTATTTTTCGTTATCCTATCCTACATAGTTTAGAGGATTTTTTCCTACACAAAATACATATAGAAGTTGTTGAGGCACGCATGCTTGGTACACATGCATGTTTCAATAACTTATATACGTATATAAGTTACCGGACTACTAAGACGAGCGCTTAAGGCACTCAGCCGATTTTATTTAGGCAACCAGTTCAAGGGTACACGGCACACCTCGGCTTGGCTGTTGCCTATTGCATGCAAAATCGCGACCTATCTTAACTAATCTAGCTAACTATTCATATATGTATGAGTTGTTGAAACGTATATGTATACCAAGCATACACGCCTCAACAACTCCTGCATATATTTATTATCGGAAAATTGAGAGTTTTTTAGTTCGATAAGGAAAAAAGTAAACCCTTCCACTTTCATGTGTAACATGTTTCATTCATCATCATTCAGTGTTTCATGTGTTTCACGTGTGTGGGGGTGATCGTGTAGTGTTGTAGCAGTGATGTATATTTGTGTGTCACCGTATCGCGCAAGCAACGCACTCAAGGGATCCTTACCGAGGGATTGAACCTGATATATAAAACTGGCTTGGTTTGAAGGTGATAGGTACTATGTTGTGAGTGGTACAGAGATTATTTATAAAAATATATTGGAAATATATTTCAAATACGTTTTTGAAACAGTTTATAACTCTTAGACAATAGTTTCAAGCAAGTGACATTTGACGTTTTCGGCGGGATGTTTGACGCTTCGATACGGTGTTCATATATTTTTCTTTAATACAATGGAGTATAAAAAGGTTTTAATATAAGTCGAAGATAGTTATGATGAAGTAAGTGGTAGAGATGTTTATTCAGTTTTATGTAGGTTAGTTTTTATTTTTATTGTTCCTGGTAGATGACGCTACGAATGGGTACTAGGTTTATTTAAAAAATGAATACATGTAATCTGGGTATATGTTTAAGTGAATCCGTGGATAGTTTGGATTCACAATTGGAAACGGTAGTTGTGGCTGCAATCGGGTATCAGTTTTATTTGCGGGGTGGTAGGGCTTTACAGCCTGACTGGGTCACAACCACCATGTACATGACGAAAAAATCCGTAATAGTGATTCGCTTCTGCGCGTCGTGTTTCGGGATCAGCCTGTGCATATCCAGCTTTTTGTAGGCCGGCATGATAGTGGCGACCAGCGATGGATAGTGTGTCACTCGGTGGTCGCTATTGTTTTTGAATTGTACTGTGCTTACCATCAGGCATAGTGCAGGCATTTTGCCGTGCTACGATAAAAAAGAAACAATTTTTTCGCGTGATAACCAATTTGGTGCAAACGAAGTTGCACGGGTCAGCTAGTTTAAAATAAATTAAATTATAATATTACAAATGGTTATCAGCGCATTAAGTGGTTTACTATTTTAAATATTGGTGTGCAATCAATGAAAATATTAAGATCTGGTAATTTAGTGACAGTTATCTTGCTTATTTAGAATTTACAATCTATTTAATTTATCAATTCAAACTTATCATTAGCTTTATTTCAATCTAATTTGTAGGTGGTATAGCCCCTCTAAAGTAGTATCATCCGACCCACAGAAAACGGATGTGAAATAACAGTGCTTGTATTGTGGCAGTGTTCGGTCAGTGAGAACGCCGGCAGCACACGTCTCCTCCGCCTCCCCTCAAACACAAGCTGGCAAAGCATTTGCGACTTTCCTGTTGCTAGTGCCTATAGACGGCGATGATCACTTACCATCAGGCGATCCAACTGTTTGCCCCTATAATAAAAAAAAATATGTATCTTTATTATTATACTTCAAAAATGTATACCATAAACGTCTATTTTGCCCAATTAGTAACTGTATAAGATCAACGTCCAAAGTCATTTTTTTAAAAATGTTAACATCCTAATGTGTGTTCCGCAATTTTTAACGATCGCCCAAAACTATTCTGTAGTGTCAGTAAACATAGAGATAATAAGAAAGAGATAGAGAGAAGATAGAAAGAGTTTATAGATAAAACAAAACTTCTAACACTATTGTAAATAAAGCATACAAGCTACAATTACTCAATACAATGTACTCCTCCTGCAGTTACATATTACTATTTGAAGAAGTACAGTACTGATTTTCAGTAGAAACACAAACCACGTGCATCGGTACATGTTTTTTTTTCGAACTGACTACGCTATTGACCTAGCAAGGTCTTAACAGCTTCACCGAACTACTAAGGCGAGCACTTAAGGCACTCAGCCGATTTTATTTGGCCAACTAGCTCAATGGTGCACGGCATACCTCGGCTTGGTTGTTGCCTGTTACATGCAAACTCGCGACCTATCTTAGCTAACCTAGCTAACTATTCATATATATTTAAGTTGTTGAGACGCATATGTGTACTAAGCCTACACGCCTCAATAACCCCTCCATATATTTATTATCGGAAAATTAGAGTTTTTTCAGTTCGATAAGGGAAAAAAATTAAACCCTTCCACTTCCATGTGTAAGCGTGTAGCCGTGCACGTGTGTGGGGGTGATCGTGTAGAGTTGTAGCAGTGATGTAAATTTTTATGTCATCGGTACACGTCTTTATTCTATTTGGCAACCAACCTTTTAGTAAATTATTACTGCCATTGTCGAGGAGGTAATGACATTACTAGTTTCTGGCGATCATTTCAATGTTCTAACAAAATGGTGGCCCTCATGTTAGAACGTTCCAAGGTATTTTGGGGCGAATCAGGATTTATGCTTCGTCGTATTATATCCCATCCACTTCACTTGTGCACAATAACCAAATCATATTACGTAAAACACCACCGATATTAAAAAATATAGAGCCAAATAACACAGGACACAATATGTTGATAATATAAATATAAAATGTCTGTACTTCTAAGATTTTTGTGAAAAATATTGTTGCAGATGTCTTGAAATGAACAATAAAATACATTTTTTCCGACACAAAATACATATAGGAGTTGTTGAGGCACGCATGCTTGGTACACATCGTGTTTCAATAACTTTTATACGTATATCTAGATAGCTTAGGTTAGCTCAGATAGGTCGCGATTTTTGCACAAAACAGGCGACAGCCCAAGCCGAGGTGTGCCGTGCACCCTTGAGTTAGTTGTCCAAACATCCCAAATCGACTGAGTGACCATTTCAGGTTAACAGCGTTTTCATTTCAAAAAAAAAAGAAACAAAGCCATTTTTAGAAATGTCTGCCTATTTCTTTGAACATGAAACCATTATAAAGAACGGTGTTCACGATAAAACATAACCTCAAAATCATAAATCATAAACTCAAGTGACATTTAGTCTTGGTTTCATTAAAATCAGTTCACTCTATCAAAAGTTATTGTAATTTTAATGACGACGCGACCTAAGTATGAAATAACATTAGTTAAATAAATGATCTTAATTCACTATTTTTTTTTTACATTAGTTTTCACGCGGACGGGGTCGTGGGCACAGCTAGTACATAACATTCCAACTTTCCGCTAAAAACTTCATACGAGTCTTAACAAAACATTAATATTTAAAACAATGTACAAAAATAGCGATGTATTTTTTTAAGTATGTAGATCAATATGGTCGCGTTATTGTATTCGGGGTTCATTTATTTTACACTAGTTCAACCACCCCGACCAACTGTAACCAGAGGAAATCTGATCTTAACAGTTTGTCTAAGTTCAAAAACCCAGTAAACGTTCCACATGCTATTTCTGTAAGGCACGTGCGCTTAATAAAAGTTAGTTATAACCAACCGATACCTATTCCGTAACAAACCGACCCAATTTTATTCTCAACAACAATGGTTAAGGAATTTGCGATTTTGATTAGAATTTCGCTTTAGAGTCGATTGTTTTTAGCATTTTTTTTAATGAAGCACGACATAGTGACTGCACTATGCCTGATGTTAAGCATAGTACAATCCATAAACATCGGCAACCACCGAGAGACAGATTATCCATCGCCGGTCGCCGCTGCCGTGCCGGCTATAATGACGAAAGTCACCGGGTACTGGATATGCACAGGCTGATCCCGAAACGCGACGCGCAGAAGCGAGTTATTATGACGGGCTTTTTCGCCATATCCATGGTGGTTGCTACCCAGTCGGGCTGTAAAACCCTACCACCCCGCTATCGTCATTGCCTCGTTCGTTATTCAGCAGGGTGCACCACGTACAAGTGAGATTGGCTTGGGTGTCTCAGGTCTTAAGTTGTTACTCGACACCCCTTACACCCCTCAATAACTACCCTTGTAATATTAAGTAATAATTTCAACAGTATGACAATTTGATGTATACCAATATGAAATCACCAGTATTATGCAGGATTATTTTAAGGTAATTAAACTTCACTATAACTGTAGGCAAAATATACAGACAAAATTATGTACCAAAATAATCAAATAATTTTAAATTTTCTATTGACTCAAATTTAAATTATTTGTTTGTTTAAAGTAAGGAGACATTGGTTATTTATGAAACTTATATACATATAAATATATTGGATGTGTGTTTTTCACTGACCTTTTATAAATGGTTGGGCTAGTTTTAATGAAATTTTCGTTTGAGTGGAATAGTCTGCCTGTGCTATTAATTGGAAATCTTAAAAAGCGATTGATAAATAAGGCATAGAACATAAGTAAATAACTATATACATATTAATACAGTCCGGTTATTATTGCCACGACATATTATCCATATTATCATTTTATTAAGTACTAAGAACCGATTGCTACTTTGCACATTAATTAGAATTTAAAACAGAATAACAATAAACTATAAATTTTCACTTTGGGCATATCATTTTACCAAAACGACATCATTAGAATTAATTAATTTTACTTTCTCTCCATTGCATATGCGTAATACCTAATCTATAACAATAAGACATACTGTTGATTTCTAATACTTGGTAAATTGAAAATTAAATATGGCGTATATGATATAAGGAGTATGAAGGAGTTTTTGGCACGATTTTAATCTGTCATCTAGTCGATTTTATATTTTATTCATAATCTTGTGTTACTTGGCTCTATATTCTGTAAATTTGGTGGTGTTTTACATATTATAGTTAGTTTATTGTGCATAAGTGAAGTGAATGGAAAATAATACCACGGAGCATGAAATTCTGAGATGCCACAAAAACTCCCTGAATGGTTCTAACTAGGGAGCCACCATCTTGTTAGAATATTCAAATATTCAAACGACGCTTGTAATATGTAGTATTAACTACACGACAATGTCAGTAATTATTTGAAGGTTGCCAAAAATAAAGTGAAAAAAAGGAGTATGAACCAAATAAAAACAATGATTCATGTATTCACTACCGCTCTATCAAATTACTTCTTGATTTACAGTTCACTAAAATTGCATGTATTAGAAAAATACATTATTTACAACCTATTGACATTAAAAATGTAACTCTTAAAATCTAAGAAATACAACACAATTATTAGAGAGACTAGAGAGACAAATGAAATTCGTTCCCTAGTTGGCCAATTTCCAGATAGCGTACCGCCCAACATTGGATCAAACGTTTGTGATGCTTGTGACCTGAGTAGATCGAACACATTTGCAATGATTTGATAAAGTACCTACGGTAGAGTTTATATTTACGCATCCTGGGTGTATGTAAACACTCGTTATTTCTGTATTCTGCCCACCATTGTACCTGTAAACATCAGACGGTGTTGCTAGGTTATTTTTATTCTGTTAATTTACTAATAAAAAATACTGAATCCGTACAATGGGAATACACACATATGGGAGTTTCTGTTGGATCTTAGTCTGTAATGTAGTGGAATTTTTATTTTGTGTTCCGCATTCCAGTAATTATCTAAAAAATAATTTATTTTGACGCATAGTGTATATAACACAAACAACTATAATTAGTAATCCAATAATACTATGCCTACCGTATTGCTGTAATTAATCATTCTTAAATTAGTAACTTCCGAGAACTTCCACAATCAATTTCGAAAACAGTTAAATGACAAGATTTACTGTGAATAAAAGTCGTGATTTTTTTCCAACTAACTAAACTATTGGCATATCAATGATTTAACAGCTTCATCGGACTACGCAAAAAGGAAATTCATTTAATCGAAATACATACAAATGTAAATAATATGGATACATATACACATACACATACATACATACATACACATACATGTAAATACTATGGAGGAACGAATAATACAGGAATCGAATCGAATCAAATAATGATGTTCAACTCATTTTTCGAATTGAATATTCAAAGAAATCGAACTATTTGAATGTTTTTAAAATATGGAAGACTTATTTATGTAATCGTTATAGGAAAACAGGCCACATTTTTTTCATTAGCAGACGAATCTATTGACCTAATTGTGTATACTGATGATTATTTAGTATTTGATAAATACTAATTGATAATTCGTATATTCGTACTTTCCTAGTAAATACAGATACTATGTACAAATGTATATAAAACTAGCGCACATGGCGGATGATAATAAAAAAACCTGACATAAAAAACATATCTAAACATTCTTCATGAATCGCTTTTAATCTACTAGTGAAAACCGGATGAAAATCCGTTCAGTAGTTTTTTAAATTATCGCGAACGGCCAGACAGACGTGGCAGAGGATTTAGTTTTTTGATTCTAGCGGGACGGACGTGTTTGCGCTCGCTCCGTGTCGTTAGAATTTATCGCGGTGGGGTAGGCGAACTTATGAATTTAATTAGCTTACCTGCGTTGTTTATGGTTTGTTTGGTGTTGTTTAGGGGTGGTTCTTGGTGTTGTGTTTCGATCTTTCTTACTGACCTGGCGTGCTTGCGGATTGCTGAACTAGTTTCGAACCCGACTTGGCTTGTTTTTTTGGACTTTGGCGTTGATTTCTTTCTTTTTGGCTTGGCATTGTTTTCTCGGACTGTTTCTTTTGTTACTTTGACTTGGCACGTTGTCTGGACTTGCGTCTTCTGCGTCTTGGTCACTGTGAGGCCGGCTGGTCACCGGTGAGCCATGAACGCAAAAAAGGTAACCAAATCTTCTCGTGTGAGGTGTGTCAGAGGGGCGGGGAAGATTCTTGACTCTTTTGACACGGAGGTGGAGGACGGTGCGGCTCCTAAAGTGAGCTGGCGCAGCAGGGGGACTGCTCGTATGCGAGGGAGTGGTCGGGGGGTAATGGGGGAGGCCGACGGGTCGTTTGTCCGGGCCCTGACTGGCGCCTTGAGCGCTGCAGAGTTTGTCCCGGGCTCTGCCGCTGGATCCGCGGCTGTTTCGGTTGCCGGCTCGGTTGCCGGCTCTTTGCCGAGCTCCGACTCAGAGCGAGAGGGGGTACCCCTAAAGGAGGTACCCCCAATGGATGTATATGCCTTGGACGCTCAGCGTCTTAAGGCTCTTGCCGGCTCAAGTGTAGCGTGTATATTTGAGACGGCGAAGAAGTCCAATAATATAAGTGGCAGGTGCATCAAGGCACTGAAGGACGCTGCCAGGACTCTCTAAGAGGTGGTGGAGTCCCTGGTGAACCGCATGGAAGGGGAGGAGAACCGCAAACTCCAAAGGGAGACAAAGACCCTCCGCCGTCGGATCGAAGATTTACAGGCGGAGAACCTGGCGTGGCGGAGGTAGGCTAACGCCAAAAAGGTGATGCCTCCTCCTCCTCCCCCGTGCCGGTACCTGTGGAGCCTGAGTGGCAGTAGTCCCTCACCGAGGTGGTCGACACTCTCCGCACGTCGTTCGGCAACATGCTGAATGCACGTGTGGAGAATCTGGAGAGGCGTCTTCCTCCAGAGCCGTCCCTTCGTCCGTCCCTGGCCGGAGACAAGAAGAAAGGCGGAGGGACTAGTGGGGCAAAGCCGGTTACGAATGCGCCCCCGGTCCCTGTGATTGCCCCATTGGGGATTGACTGGGCCGCACTACCGGTCTCAGCGGTGCAGAATGATGGGGCAGCGTGGTCCACAGTGGTGGGCCGAAAGAAGAAGGCGGTAAGGGCCCCGGCGGCTACACCTAAGGCCTCAACTGCGGTTTCCACGGCGCCCAGAACCCCACCAAAGCCAGCAGGGCAGAAACTACCTCCCGCCTCCCAATCGGCTGCGGTCATATTGACCATTTAAGATCGGGGTAAGGGGGTCGGGTACCAGGAGGTAATGGTAAAGGCGAGGGCGCACGTTGCTCTGCCAGATATTGGTATAGGAGAGGTGAGGGTGAGGCCGACGGCCACCGGGGCCCGGAAGATTGAGTTGCCGGGCCAAAACAAGGAGAAGGCCACTGAACTGGCCTGGGAGCTAGAGGTGGCGTTGGCCGGAATTGCCACGGTCGTCGTACCAACCAAAAAGGTGAACATCCGGATCATCGGTCTCAACGATTCGGTGTCCCGGGACGAGGTTATGACGGTCGTGGCAACGAAGGCCGACTGCACGATAGAGGACCTCAGGGTAGGTGAAATTAAAAGGAATTGGGGGGGGGGGGCTTGGTGCAGTGCACATGACCCTCCCCGTGGAGGCGGCCAGGAAGCTGGCCGAGGCTGGCAAACTCTTAATCGTGTGGAGCGCTGTGCGCGTCTAGCTGCTGGAGGAGAGGCCCATGCGCTGTTTCAAGTGCATGGGTTTGGGGCACACTCGCACTTTGTGCCCCTCCTCCTCCAGCAGAGGCGAGGGTTGCTACCGCTGCGGTACAGCGGGCCACAAAGTGGCCGAGTACAAGACAGAGGCGACCCGCTGCGCCATATACGCGGACGCCGGGAGGTCCTCGGGCCATGTAATGGGCAACCGCAATTGTCGGCCTCCCACCACGTAGGGAAAGGACCACGTAGTGGGAACTGGCCCTAGGGTGGCCGCCGCCAGGTAGGAGGAAACTGCTATGGACCACTAATGAAGCACACCATACGCAGTTTCCTCCAGGCGAACCTCAACCACTTCGCCGCTGCACAAGATCTGCTTGTGCAGTCAGTGGCGGAGTGGGGCATCGGGCTTGTGGTTGCCACGGAGCCGTACTATGTCCCCTCCCAGCCACAGTGGGCTGGGGACTGAACTGGCTCTGTGGCGATCGTGGCCGGCCGAGGTTCGCCCCTGGCGGTGCGAGAGGGGTGATGGGTTCGTGACAACCGTCTGGGGACGCCATTGTGGGGGCGTATTTCGCCCCTAACAGGGCCCCTGCGGGAGTTCGAAGTATTTCTCGGCTCCATGCAGGAAGCTGTCAGGCGGCTGTCGCCACTCCCCGTGGTCCTCATGGGCAATTTGAATGCTAAATCGAGGACCTGGGGAGCGGCAGTCACGGACGGGGCATGGCCGTTGAGGAGTGGGCAGCTGAAGTGGGGCTGTCACTCCTCAACCAGGGGAACGTCCACACGTGCGTGCGGCAGAATGGGGGGTCTGTGGTAGACGTCTTGTTTGCCACTCCGTCTGTCGCACGTCGTGTCCGGGGGTTGAGGGTACTTGAGGAGGTGAAGACTCTATCGGACCATCGATATATCAGGTTCGAGGTCTCCACCTCCCAAGCTGGGACTGGCACCCGCCCCCTGAGGGGTGCGAAGTTCCCCTGCTGGGCGGTGACCCGCCTCAACCGTGAACTAGCGGAAGAGGCGGCCATCGTCTAGTCGTGGGCCATGCCCCCCCTCAGGATGATGTCGACGCGTCCGTAGCCCGCCTTCGTGGTGCTCTCACGGAGGTTTGCGATGCGTCTATGCCGCGGAATGTGCACCATCCAGACAAACGGGCGGTGTACTGGTGGTCACCGGAGATCGGCGATCTCCGGGCGGCCTGTTCCGCGGCCCGGCGGCTGTTCGGGCGCAGCCATCGACTGTGTGGCTGTATGGCAGCTACAGGGAAAGCAGGAAGACCCTGCAGGCTGCCATCAGTCGGGTGAAGGAAACAGCATGGGAGGAGCTGCTGCAAACGCTGGAGGGGGATCCCTGAAGGCGCCCGTATCGGCTCGTACGCAACAAGTTACGACCCTGGGCACCCCCGGTGACGGAAACCCTCCAGCCGTAGGTGGTGGCGAGGGTCGTAGGACAATTATTCCCTGACCTTCTGCCGCTACTGGCTTCTCCCATGCCTCCGCCTCGGCGGAAGTTGAGGAGATGCCTGACAGTCCTCTCCCAATTACGGAGGAGGAGATGGAGAGAGCTGTCGAGCGCTTCCTCAACCGGCGGAGAGCGCCCGGCCCTGACGGGGTCCCGGATCGGGTGCTTGACCTTGCACTGGGCCATCTTGGGGGGTGGCTTCGGGAGCTGTTCGACCGGTGTTTGGCGGTTGGGCAGTTCCCAAAGCTCTGGAAACCTGGGCGGCTCTACCTGTTAGCAAAGGAGGGCCGCCCTCTGGACTGCGCGTCCGGGTATCGGTCTCTCGTTCTGCTGGACGACGCCGGGAAGGTGCTGGGGACGGTTGTTGCTTCTGGAGTTGTCCAGCTTCTAGAGAGAGTGGAGCCAAACTTATCTGACGCGCAGTATGGCTTCCGGGCAGTGGACGCCCTGTGCCTCCTAAAGGTTCTGTGGCGGTTGTTGGAGGCGTACCTGGAGGACAGGCAGGTCACCTACGTCGACAACGACGGACGGATGCTTCGGCGGGCCACAAAGCGGGGGGTTCCACAAGGGTCGGTCCTGGGGCCGCTCCTGTGGAACATGGGCTACGACTGGGTGCTCCGCGGCGTGTTCCCATATGGAGCACGCCTAATTTGTTATGTGAATGACACCCTTGTCGTAGCCCGAGTAGGGGAATGGAAGAAGGTAGAGCGCCTGGCCACAGTGGCCACAACCCTCGTGGTCAGGCGCATAAGGAGGTTGGGCCTCAGGGTGGCCCTCGAAAAGACCGAGGCCATACTTTTTCATGGGGCTCGGCGGGGGCCACCACCTGGGGCCCACATAATGGTGGAGGGCGCCCGGATCAGGGTGGGGGCCCACATGAAGTTCTTGGGACTCACTCTGCACGGGCACTGGCGGTTCGAGCCCCACTTTGTGGGACTTGGGCCGAGGATCGCGGGGGCGGCGTCGGCACTCGGCCGGTTGCTCCCCAATATTGGGGGGCCAGGTGCCGTGTGCTGACGACTCTTTATGGGAGTTGTGCAGGCGATGGCCACCTACGGGGCACCGGTCTGGGCAGACGCCCTCGCTGCCGCCAACGTGCGTGCCCTGCGACCCATCCTCTCCCCCGGGAGAGTGGGTATCCGTAAGGGATTTCCGCACGTTAAAAAAAAAAGGATTTAGTTTTATTATGTGATAAACCCAAAAGAGATGTGAAATAGGACTAATATAGCATAGTTCTGTAGGTGGTAAAGCCACACTGAAGCTATAACTGGTTTCAGTATGAATGAGTCGGCTCGTCCGGGGTAGTACCACCCCATTCACAGAAAGCCGTCTGCAAGTAACAGTGGTTGTATTGTTGCGTTTCATTCGGTTAATGAAAGGCCGGAGACCCAACTCTCCCCTCTCCCTTACTTTTCTCCCCCTTTCCGACCAACACAGACTGGCCACGCACTTGCTATTATACTCCTCAGGTGTCGCAGGCGTCTATGGACGGTGGTGATCACTCAACATCAGGTGATCCACCAGTTTGTTTGCCTCTTATGACATAAGCAAAGTCGCTTGTACGTTATGTTATTCATTTAGAAATAATTATATCGTGCACAGAAGTCTTGGGAATTTTATGTTCGAATGTGGCAACACTATAAGCGAATGGCTACCCTCACCCGCGTAGTAGAGCGTTGACCTTATTTCGATATCTGTAGGTATTATACCCGACCGCGAGTATGCATAAACATCGCATTCCGTTGTTTTTGTTAATTTATTTCGTTTGATGTTTATTTTGCCATAAATCAAATACTACGTAGCGTCTCACAGCGACTACCGAATTTAAGATAACTATATTCATACCTAAAACTCTACAATTATTGAAATATGAAATAGTTAACATAATTAATTGACGATTTTGTGAGGGGATTATAGTCTGTCGTATAGTGGATATTATATTTTATTCATAATCTTGTGTGATTTATATTTTGTTATATTGCTTGATGTTTTACGTAATATAGTTCGGTAATTTCGCATAAGTGAAATAGATAAGAAATAATATCATGGAGCATGAATTGTGCGATGCCACAAAAACTCTATGAAAAGTTCTAATAAAGAAGCCACTATTTTGTCAAAACTTTGAAATTATCACAAGATACTTCTAATATTATTAACTACTCGACAACGGTTGTAATAATACGGATTAATTGCTAAAAAACTAATTGTTTTGTCAGTTACCTGATCTCCAAAAATAAATGTAGAAAATAATTTTAAAACGGTACCCCATCCGATGCTCCATAACGCGTATTGAATCCAATCAAACAGCCGTCAAGTGATTTAATCCTTGCTGTTACCCGATCCGATCGATTCAGATTTTCAAGTAAACGTGAGAGTTTGTAAGCCCACTGCAAGCTCATAGGCCTCTTTCAGTTGGAAGGTATGAGCAAAATCATCACGTCAACTCACGAAGTATTCGCCATTTCAAACTCCGACACATCCGAAAAACACAGTTCTATATTTTTCCCACATACAGTAGTAGTACTTTCAAGAACATTTCCCAGGTTCAGGTTTCCTCACGATGTATTCCTTCACCGTTAGCCGATAGTGTTCCCATTTTAATTAATAAATGGAAGCGAATTTCCATAAATGTATTGGTACATGCCGGCGTTCGAATCTACGAACTTCGAATTGATATTCAAATGGTCAAACTACTAGACCATCACGATCACTAATATAATAAACAATGATTAGTACTTGGGCGAACCAGCCTAGCTCGGTTCTTTAAAAAACATTTTTAAATTAAAATAAACTGTTAGATTTGCCTCACAAAATTATTTTTTTTTTTTACAAAAAAAATATATGTATACAATAATCTTTTGCTGTCACGCGAATTCGAACTGGGGTTACACGGATTTTCGAAGCAACCGATTTCCATCTGAGCTATTTTTATTTTGAAAGCGCCGGCGAAATTTACCTTTATATTCTAGCTATACATTTTTCATTACCTGAAAACTCAGTTAAAATAGTTTTCTATGAATAAAATCTAGCTAGATCGATTTATCGTCCCCGAAACTGTCTAGATATTAAGTTTCACGGAAGTAGATGACGCCGTTTTCGAGATCTTGAATATATACAAATATAAAAATATACAAGAATTGCACGTTTAGAGGTATTAGATAGATAGATAAAAAATATTGTAAAAGTTTTCTACCATGTTAGGTATCTGTTTTCATTGAATAAGCATTATTCGGAATATCAAGACAAGTGACTCATGCGGATGCTGTCATAAAACTGTAGGTGTATGTAGGTATTGGAAACCTCTGAACATTAAATATTCTTAACCCGTATCCTTGACTCTGGGACTGGTGACTCAGGTTTGTAGGGTCAATGTATGTTTGAATTCTTTTTATACAAAACTAGCCTCATCTCGCGACTTCGTTTGCGTAGAATAGATACTTTGGGCTACCGCTAACACGCAGCGAAAGCTCTGTCGAAGAATAAAAGCTCCGTATTTTAAACATTCTTCATTGGTGCTCCGCTCCTATTGATCTTAGCGTGACGATATATAGCCCATCCTCGATAAATGAGCTATATAACGTTGAAATAATTTTTCAAATCTGACCAGTAGTCCTGAAATTACTTCCTAAAACGTCACAAACTCACAACATCACGAACTTTACCTCTTTATAGTATATATAGTGTAGATTATTATTATTATTATAGTATACAAGTATAGATTACTACGAATTCCATTTTCACATGAGTATACTAAGAGCTCATTCAAGTATAACGTGATATTTGTAATTTATGACGGCCCCCTTCCCCTGGTCAGCAAAAGTAAGCAATTATCTAACAAAGAAAACAAAAAAGAATCAGCAAGAGAAAGCAATCTATACTAATATTACAAAGCTGAAGAGTTTGTTTGTTTGGTTGAACGCGCTAATCTCAAGAACTACCGGTCCGATTTAAAAGTTTCTTTTGGTGTTAGATAGCTCATTTATCGAGGATGGCTATAGGCTACATATCATCACGTTAAAATCAATAAGAGCGGAGCTCTAATGAAGAATGTCTCAAAATCGGGCTATTTTTAGAGCATCCGCTGCGTGTCAGTGTCAGTATTATATACGTTGCCATGGTAACATGATAACGTTCTGTCGGAAATATTATCATGGTTTATTTTGTGTTCCTGTTCAAAAGTTTATTCTACGTTATTTTTAATTCCAATTTTTGATTATACGTAGTACGTTACTATCGCAAACATTTTTAAAGTCTTTTTGTGCTGCTATTCTAAAAGGTTAGTAGTAATAATATTCGTCCATCAACACAGGCGAAGGAATTAATCCATACTGCCAATTCTGAAGTTCTCAATATAGGTAGTTCTTATGTATTCTCTACACAGTTTTCTTTTATGTCTAAGTTAATGTAAAGGTATAAGCGCCAAATCTTCTATATAATATTTCGTAAATTTTTATCTTCTTAATTTTCAAGAACCCAGAATACATGCTCCGTGGTATTATTTTTCATTCATTTCACTTATGCACAATAAGCGAATCATATTACATCAAATGCCACCAATTTAACACAATATAGAATCAAGAAACAAAAGGTGATGAATAAAATATAAAATCCACTGACAGGCTAAAAATCCCACCAAAAACTCCTCAAAAAGTTTGTTTTAGGTACGTTAGTTTTGTTCCCAATTTTTTATTTGTGTGTGTGTATGTAATATTAAAATAAATACTTTTTTGGTTTTTTTTTTTTTCTCGAACTGACTACGCTATTGACCTAGCAAGGTCTTAACAGCTTCACCGGAACTTTTTTGGTGAATACATACTTATATCTGTGGTGCTACAAATATCAACATTTTTATGATGCTGTCGATATGTCTGTTTATTTGTTCCGGGTAATCTCTGAAACGGCTGCACCTATTTGAATGGTTTTTTTTTTCTTAGAAATGACTACGCTATTAACAAGGTCTCAACAGCTTCGACGGACTACAAGTAATATTTGAACGGGAATTCTACGGGCAAATAACTAACTAATTAGCTGTTTTATTTTAAGCTAGCAGGTTCAGCAGATGATACCCGCCCTGATAATAAGATAAACTTTAGGTATAGTTTATACCTTGCTCAAGAATCATTTTATATATTGGTAAAAACGGCATGAAGATACGTTTTTGATCTTAAAAATATGTTGTTCACTGTAAACATGCGCATGTAACGTACATTGTACTGGACTCCAAGATTTAATATAATTGAAAGTCATATGTTTATATGTGATTTAAATTATAGGAAGGTATATTAATAACTTGATTATATCAACAAAATGGACATATTATATCTATATAAAAAAAGATTTAACACATATTGTTCGATAATGTATAGCATAATATTTTCATTACTTTCTTATATAGTGTAAATGAGCACTGAGGGTGATACATAGATAGTAGTTTTTTTTTTTTTTTTTCGAGAAGACTACTCTATTGACCCAGCAAGGTCTTAACAGCTTCACCGGACTACTAAGGCGAGCGCTTAAGGCACTCAGCCGACTTTATTTTGGCAACCAGCTCAAGGGTGCACGGCACACCTCGGCTTGGCTGTTGCCTGTTGCTTGCAAAATCGCGACCTATCTTAGCTAACTATTCATATATGTATGAGTTGTTGAAACGTATATGTGTACCAAGCATACACGCCTCAGCAACTCCTCCATATATTTATTATCGGAAAATTGACAGTTTTTCAGTTCGATAAGGGAAAAAAAAGTTAACCCTTCCACTTTCATGTGTAAACGTGTAGGCGTGCACGTGTGTGGCGGTGATCGTGTAGTGTTGTAGTGGTGATGTATATTTGTGTGTCACCGTATCGCGCAAGCAACGCATTCAAGGGCTACCTACCGAGGGATCGAACCTAGGCTTGAGCCGCTGCCGTGGGAGGCCTAATTGGGTGTGCGGGAGCGAAATTAACCCCCAGACCACGGTGGCGTGATGTGTGGTTACGCGGGCGTGGTCGTGAACACGCTCTGTTTCGTGGGACAGGCTGGTACTGATCGTTCGCTGACGTGATTGAATCAAGAGGGTCGATAAAAATGTGCCGCAGACGTCTTTTATAACGCGCAGCGTTAGGTACGGGTTCATAGTTTGCGGCGAATACCACTAACAGATTGGAAATAGTAGTTTAAAGTTCCAGCTATGTGGCTTATAATAAACCCCATGACATTCGATACACTATTAGTATTCACGTATATAGTGTACATGTTACACTAGATGATGTGCGTGTCATACTTACAAATATTTTTGAAAGAGTATTCTTGTTATTTACACATCTAATCACAATTTTAAATCCAATTAATATATTCAAAAAACGCGTGCGAAGCCGTGGGTAACAGCTAGTTGTTTTATAAAATTTAATTTAGAACATAAGACCCTAACTTGAGAGGTTCGTATATTGTTTGTGGTGGTTGTGGATCAATATACGAATCTTACGAACTTTCGTTAAAATCGGTCCAGCAGTTCTTGCATAAATTTATTGTCTTTTATGTTTACATACAAGTAAGATATGCATGCATATATACGAATGTGAAATACATGTAAAACATGTCCTAAATGTTATACCGGTGTATAAACTAATACCCTTCCGAATTTCGTCGAAATTCGTCCAGTGGTTTTTGTGTGAATCATGTACATACAACAGACAGATAGACAAACAGACTATCACCAGATTAGGCCCTTTCGGCAGCAGCTCAAGCCTAGGTCCATTCCCTCAGCGTGGAGCCCTTGAGTGTGCTGCTCGCGCTATACAGTGACACAAAATCTTATATCACTGCGACAACATTACACATATCACCTTCACACACGTGCACACTTACACGCTTACAGAAGAAAGTGGAAGGATTTTATTTTATTTATTTTTCCTTATCGAACTGAAATAGTTCAGAAAATTATACGATAGGAAATATCTATAAGAGTTGTTGAGGTATGTATGCTTGGTGCACGTATATGTTTCAACAACTCATATACGTATGAATATTTAGCTTAGGTTAACTCAGACAGGTCGCGAATTGCATTGCACATATCAGGCAACATAATAAATTAAATCACGAACAGAACCGACGATAGAAGCTAGATTTTTTTTAATATAATTTTTTTAAAGTCGTACAGTTTGTAGGATCTATATATATTTGAAATTCGATTAACTATATCTCACGACTGAGCTCTCTCTCTGTATATAAATACCTACATAAAATAATAATACCTCGCGTGTTCTGTCAAAGTAGGAGAAAAATATAAATACGTTATTATAATTCAGCGTTAACGCTTTTGTAATAAGTGAAACCGATCCGGCTGGGAATTTAAGCAAAAACTACAACAATGATGTAGTAAGTGTCGCGACCGTAACTAATTCACACAATTGTCACGGTAATGCGTTTTCATGTTCAAAATATGAGTGACAAGCCGAGCCTTAGCATCGTTTATGACAATCGCTGTGGTTTTTTAGAAAACACATATTTAATTCCATTCCTCAATAGCCAACAAAATAATGCAATTATTCTATACCCTTTCTCTTCTTTTGATTGACAAACTACAATTCACTCTAAATTATAAAGCCCTTTATATTTTGTACTATTAAAAACTTTTTAACAAAAAATTAAACCGCCGAAAAAACTGAAAAGCAAAAAATAATAAACCTTTTACTTTATTCATCTTAATAACTAAGTTCTTAAACTAATGTAAGTATACCTAAGTAATTTTAAGTCGGCGCCAATCAAGCAAATTAATTAATTACGTAAAGCGTGATGCGCGGCGGCGGCGCAGCGTGACACACCCCTTGCATGCCGAACGCTTACGAAGCAACCCGAATGGGCACACACGTTACCGCTGGAGATCTCACATTGTGTTTTTAATTTGATTTGGTTATTTTTGTGAATTTAAGTAATTTAATGATCTTTGTTCATTGGTTGTTTGGCGCCGACTCAAAATTACTTAGGTATACTTACATTAGTTTAAGAACTTAGTTATTAAGATGAATAAAGTAAAAGGTTTATTATTTTTTGCTTTTCAGTTTTTTCGGCGGTTTAATTTTTTGTTAAAAAGTTTTTATTTTATAATTTTTTGTGGCTATGATCTTAGTAATTACTACAAGCTTAATTTATTTGTAATACACAACTCAGAAGTTGAATTATAAATCATGCCCGGTTTTCTTACCCTTGGGGTTGCTTTTTTCATGTTTACATGTATATGGGATCAACTTCTGGGTATACTCTTTCAAATCAAAAGATAATAATTTAATTCGGACTATTCTGTCTAAAGGTATGCGCGGTCATAGACATAATCAGTGCGTGAATAATCAATCATTGTCGATTTTCATATTCTTAGGGTTGAATTTTTTTCCCAAATTTAAATGGGACCAACTTCGGAGTATACCCTTTCCATTAAAAAAAGAATTATTAAAATCGGACTATACTGTAAGTGTAATACACAACTCAGAAGCTGAATTATAAATCATACCCCGTTTTCCTACCCTTGGGGTTGATTTTTTCATGTTTACATGTATATGGGACCAACTTCTGGGTATACTCTTTCAAATCAAAGGATAATAATTCAACTCGGACTATTCTGTCTAGAGATATGCGCGGTCATAGACATAATCAGTGCGTGAATAATCAATCATTCTTGATTTTCATACCCTTAGGGTTGAAATTTTTTTCCTAAATTTAAATGGGACCAACTTCGGAGTATACCCTTTCCAATAAAAAAAGAATTATTAAAATCGGACTATACTGTAAAAAGTTATGCGTGATCATACATAAAAAAAAATATATAAAAAATATATACGCGACGAATTGAGAACCTCCTCCGTTTTTTTCGTCGGTTAAAAATGATATACTCCGTAAAAGAAAATAATGATATTTACGACGAACAAAAAAACACATCTTCTATACATAGAAGTTTGTGAAAAAACATTTCAGGTGTCTTAAAATACGTACTAAAATACATTTCAGTCATTTTTAGAAATGTCTGTCTGTTTGTATGAACTTTTTTTTCTCAAACTGACTACGGTATTGACCTACCAAGGTCTTAACAGCTTCACCGGACTACTAAGGCGAGCGCTTAAGGCACTCAGCCGATTTTATTTTTGGCAACTAGCTCAAGGGTGCACGGCATACCTCGGCTTGGCTGTTGCCTGTTGGATGCAAAATTGCGACCTATATTAGCTAAGCTACCTAACTATTCATATATGTATGAGTTGTTGAAACGTATATGTGTACCAAACATACACGCCTAAACAACTCCTCCATATATTTATCATCGGAAATCTATGAACACGCAACACTGCTTAAGTACTGCGCTCATGATAAAACCTACCAAGAAAATTATAAAGCATTTTTTTTTTATATCAAAGCAGGCAAACGGACTGGTGGGTCACGTAATGTTAAGTAATCACCACCGTCCTTAAACACTAGCGATATCAGGGACATCGAAAGTGCGTTGCCAGCCTGTATATGGGAGAAGGGGGAGGGGAAGGAAAGGGAAAACAGGAAAGAGGAAGGGACGTGGGCATCCGGCTCTCTCACTGACCGAACGAAACACAACAATGCAAGCACTGTTATTTCACGTGGGTTATCTGTGAGAGGAGTGGTACTACCCTGGAGGAGTCGACCCATTCATACTGAAACCAAAAATAGCTTCAGCGGGGCTCTACTACCTACAAGTCATACAGCATATCTTCGAGTAACATTTAGTCGTTGTTTCATTAAAATCGGTTCACTCTATCAAATGTTATTGTAATTTTAATGATGACGCGATTTAAGTACTATTGAAAAGTATACAAGTAAATGGACTTAATACATTCAGATGTTTTTATTAATTACTGTTTTTTTAATTAGGTTCCAAACAGGCGAAGTCGCGGGCATAGCTAGTCCTTAATAAATGTATAAATGTGAATGTTTCTTTGTTTGTTTACGCTTTATACTAACTACTGAACAGATTAATATGAAATGCTCTATTTTTTGTATTATAGGGGGCAAACGAAGAGACAGATCACCTGATGGTAAGTCATCACCACCGTCTATAGATACTAGTAACACCAAGGGAGTCACAAGTGCGTTACCGGCTATTTAAAGATGGGCCGTAGGCGCTCTCACTGACCGACCAAAACGCAGCAATACACGTCTGTTTTCTGTGGGTCGCGTGGTAGTGCCGGGAACGAGCCGACGCATTCATGCTGAAAGCAGCAATACCTTCAGCGTGGCCCGGTGAACCTGTTAAGAACTTGCCAAGTCAATAGCGTAAGCAGTTCGAGAAAAAAAAAATCAGCGTGGCTCTACCACCAACATACATATTTTCAAGGTTCCTTCGTCCAGACAAAAACCATTGCTTCCATGGAATAGGTCAGACCATAATAACTGCGAGCAAATACTAGTAATGTTACAAATGTACAGAGAAATAACAAATGTCGAAATTATATGATATTAAATATATGAAGTAACAATGTTATATCGCAAATTGATAAAATGTAAGTAGCAATTAATTTAGTGTTCAACAAATGAAATGCAAGCCTTGGGGGCAGGTTCGCTGTAAATCAGTGGTGGTCGCGCAGGTCGGACCAAAGCAGCAGGCGTCCGATTAGCTTGTCCCCTTAAGTGCTAGCTAGGGTTTCCACTTCAAATATTGTCTTTTAATTCACTGTTTTCTATCACTTTCGAAATATCCTTTATACGACGTAATGCATATGTTTTAATGGCTTTTTTTTTGTTGAAGACACGATACGCGCGTCTGCCAGTGTCAATGGTTATTTTTGTGGTCAAAAGTATGACAGTGGTTCAAGCTTAGTTAGAATGAAGTGTTATTAAGGTAACGAAATGTATTTAATAAAAGACATAACAATATTACAGCACCAGTCACGTCATTGATATAATTTTTTAAGGTACTTAACTAAAAATTATATCGTTTACTGAAAACTAGCTATTGCTTGTGTCTTCGCTCAAGTCCATGTTACACGTTTAATGTAGCTTTTCATATGTGAAAGTTTTGTTTATCTATTAAGTATTTTTTGAGTTTATCTATACTACTATTTTAAAGAGGTAAAGTTTGTGAGTTTGTGTCCTTGTGATTTTGTGACGTTGTAGGGAGTAATCTTAGGAACTACTGGTCCGATTTGAAAAATTCTTTCAGCGTTATATAGTTCATTTATCGAGGAAGGTTATAGGCTATATTATCACGCTAAAACCAATAGGAGCGGAGTACCAATGAAGAATGTTTCAAAATCAGGTATTTTCCTCTTGAGAGCTTCCGCTGTGTGTTGGCGTTAGCCCAAAGTAACTATTCCACACGAACGAAGTCGTGGGCAGAGATACTTTATTATAAAGTAAAAAAAAAACTTTTCTCATTATATATAAAATAATATAAAAATTAATATTTATAGTTAATATAAAAATAATAGACAAACAGGAAAATTACAAAGCGATTACCCTCTTAAAACGGAATATTAGTATGGGTGAATATATTCATTGTGACACTAGGAAGAGGAGGATAGATTGACTTCTAAATGTCTCTACTAATTAATTATATTTAATTGTTTCCTTTCTCAATCACATTTACAAATGAGACTAATATTGTTGTACTGTTCTAATTATTGTATTCGTGCGTTTACAGGAAAAAGATGAGTGAATTTTTAACTCGAACATGTTATCGAACTGGCTGTAACGGTTCACTTTCTTTTACTATTCAATAGGACTAAAGAAATTTACGGTGCAAAATTTATCGAATTTGTACAGCCCTAGTGTTTTGTTTTCACGTTAAGGGCGTGTTTTCGTTGCACAAGCGCGGAGGCGCGCCTCGCTAATGTAAAAGCATTGTCGACTGTCGTACGCAGTGGCTGTCGCTTAAGGGTTTATGAGAGAGAGTCATGTATTTAACAAAGGTATACAATACAGAACTTAGTATAAAACATTAAAGTTCGATAATCTATCCAATACCAATATATTTATTACACTACATAGCATAGTAATACGAAAAATATTTTTTGGCATCACGTTCAACGAGTGATGATTGGTACTAGATTGAAGTTTACATACAATGATATATCGGCACCATATATTAAATAATAGTTTTTCGTTTACTTCTACCATAAATACCGCACACTACTCATTGTACTGTTGAGCAAAATTTCAGTTTCTGGCTAAGATAGTGGTATTTGCTAATATGACTGTAAATCATTTACCCTAGATATTAGATGTAAGGTTTTCTGTTAATGATTTTTAATTTTTTACTCGTCTATATTGCTTGTTTTTATGGTTACATATACTCTTTCGGTTTATATCTTTCACCGGAGGCCCACCTCTCCTCACCTTCCCCCTCTCCTGTTCCCTTCCAGTTCTTTATTTTAACCTATTTCCATACATTTGACATTAGAAACTGCGTTGTAGACCATGAATTTAAATTTAACTATCACAAAAATCTTGAACCAAGGCTCCTGTTACACACATTTAATGCTGTGATTAATATGATTCAAACTATCCGGAGTTATGTCAGCACGACGGACTATTCACACTTTTATTTGCACAAAGGGCAATAAAATTAACAGTGTATTATAATATACGATGAACTCATCGCAATATATCTCGAGGCTGCCTCCCGTATCCTGCATTCTTCGCATATCTCCGCACGGGCACCGATTCGAAGATATATCGCTAGCGCTTGCGTTTCGTCGCGGTCGAGGCTGTAAAGCTGACGCGATGACAGCGATACGCGCGGCCGAAGGACTGATTGCACTCGGGGCTTAAAACGGTGTATGGTGCGAGTTTTCGCGATACTGATTTTGAAGTAAAAACTTCTTTAGGCGCATTGAGTGGTATTTTTGGCTTGCAAGTAGACGTGGCTGACTTTTTTGCGTTTGCGCGGCTTGCGTCAAACTAGTATCGCGTAGTATAGAGGACCGTGTACATGCAGTATTTATATTTTTCAGGTCATCATACGTTTCATTGATTAATAGTCTTTGTAAAATGTATATAATTATTGCTACGAGCGCCAATAGATATGAAAACCACACTAATGTTAACACACTAATTTCAATAAAGAAATTCATAAATGTAAATATCACTCACAGTATAATTTATATAAAAATTCAAAAGATAACATAGTTATTTCATTGCTTTGTGTTTTCACTTCTATCTACAGCCTTGACTTTTTTATTTTTTTAGTTCCATTTTTGGAAACCAATTTTTTTTACATTAATACTGCCATTGTCGAGCACATAATAATATTACTTTTCTTGCGTTCATTTCAATGTTCTAGCGACATGGTGGCACTATCGTTGAATTTATGTGGCAAAACACATGTTCCGTGGTATTATGTCTCATTCAATTCACTTGTGCACAATAGCTAAACTATATTACGTAAAACATCATCAATATTACAAAATATACAGCCAAATAACATACGATTATAATATAAGATCCACTACATGACATTCCAAATTACCGGGCGGTAGGGTATGAATATTGTGTATCTCTGAACAACTATTATGATACATCGTATGTCCTAAGGCACGCTAAGGAATATTACGTTATAGATCAAACAATACTGTAATGCAGCAGGACTTTGTATATACGTGACTGCATCGATACCACATTGCATATGATGATAAATTCGTTACAATATCTCTGTTCTGGGTTGGCACTGATTTTTTTAACGATGTTGACCGGACGCGGTGTGGTATTTACTGCTTCATCGAGCGAAATAGTTAAATACACCGTTTTTTTTAAATTGCATTAGGTTTATCATCAAGCACAATTTAGCCACTGTATCATGCCTATATAAAAAAAATCCTTCAAATTAATTTTATTTCTTTTTGTCCGAATGTGTGTAGGAATAATGTTTAAAAATAAAATGAATGTGATCCTTTTTTCTTGTAAGTTATCCAGTAGTAAAAGTTATGACAACACGCGTGCCTTGAGTATTATGTATATTTCGTGAAGTAAGAATCCAACCAAATGTGATTAGGGCACATTCTTTGTTGGGTTCTTTGAATTTTCGTCTAAGTTTATTAATACCACGAATAGCCTAATAAGCAAAGTAATATGTATTTAAGAGCAAATGACCATTGTAATATCCGCATTTAGTGGAATACATAACTGACTACAGTGTGTCATTGCTTAATAAATAATAAAAAAACATAACGTTTTTTCTTCTTTATATACTATACACTCCAATATAGCACTTAAGAAACACGTACGCATGTGATTCACAGACCTTTTTTATATTAAGATTTTAAAAATGTTGCTAACGAACAGTTTTTTTTTTTCTCGAAATGACTACGCTATTGACCCATCAAGGTCTTAACAGCTTCACCGGACTACCGCTAACGAACAGAATATTGGTCTCTAGTATAATTATTGCTGATTAATGTAATAATCATTTTAAAAATAATTGCAATAGAATAAAACTCAAAAACCGGTGTCGCTTACACCTTATACCACTTCAAATGTGCACCATAAATCAGACAGTATGAAACCAGTTTACTACGACATTAAGATGGCTACACATTTACTCCTGATACATGGTACGCTAACTGCAAATCTGGACTTATTAATAGCAACCTTCCTGTTTATAGTTCGGTACGTATAAAAATGTTAATTTATGTTTTTAGAGTAAATTTAACGTTTTATTATCTCATTTCTGAGTTGTTTTTTTATATAACGAGTTCACAAATATGTTATTTTTCTGGTGGTTGTTGAACGCAATAATTTTATCCAATTACTTTTTTGTTTGTTTGATTGAAGAAGACGTTATTTTGCGGAAGTCCATCATTGAATACTAAGGTGGATGCTACTTCCAGGCGGAAGTGCAAAGTAGCATCCACCTTAGTATTCTATTTATCCACATACATCAAAAACACCACAAGCTAAGTGTAACATCCATCATACTGGCACACTAAATAATTTTGCATTACGTATCCGGTGTATACGCAAAAATCAAATTAAATTGGTAATACTATCGACTGACGTTGAAGCGTCGTGAAGAAACCTAAACCTGAGAAATGTTCTCGTGGTACCACTATATGTGGCAGAATATAGAGTTCTGGATTTTTCGTTATAGGTTGATGTGATGAAGCGAGACGGTAAACACCTGTACCCAACTGAGTCATGATCATCCTACTGATAATAATAAAATCATCACAATGGCTTTTTTTTATTTATTCTATTTCAGTATCGGCTTTTAACCCGGTAGTCAAAAGGCAGAGAGGCATCGCGTCGATGACTAACGAAAAACACCTTTCTCTCGATGACTGCCATCGATTTTGAATATTGATTGGATAGTGCACAACTTTACCATGCTATTAAATCAAAACTCCAACCAATTGGTAGAGTGCAATTTAGAGCAATGCATGATTATTTGATAGCGTGTTTCAACACCGTATTGACGAACGTAGATCGGCACGTCGGAGACACCAATTGGGGGTTGGTGCGGTTGCATGCATATGTGTACCGCAATAGAGTTACTTCAACTGGTTAGAGAAGGTTAAAGACCCACAGTTAAATATCAAGTGTGAATTTTAGTTTTTATTTTACTGTCCCTGTATCGATAACCTTCGGTGCGGTCCAGCGCACACTAACTGGCTCACTGTTCACACTCCGCGCTCACATATAATTTCCTTTCCATGCTCTCTGCTTTACATGCCTACATTGGGTTCCTAGAGTTGGTTTGAATCTTAGGAACTGAGTCGAAACTTTTGTTAAAGAAAAACATCTTGAAGCGACCATAATATAGTTATCAGGCTTTTCAAAGTCCGCCTGACTAGCTACCACCCTCAAGTAAAAAATCTGTTGCCAAACACCTGTTTGTGTGTTCCTGCAGCTGCGTTTGAGAGTTAGCCCCCCTCTAAGTGCTTACCATACTAAACTACACCGTCTTTTAACATCAAATAAGATTGTGATCGAATTGTAAAACCCATAAAGAATAAAAAAAAGATTTTTCCCAGTAAAAAAATTACAAGCTCTATCGTTAGCGATTTCAGTGGTATATTAATTAAACTAAATCATGATAAGATTGTTTTTAATGGAATATTACTCATTTCACTTGACATTTTGACATCGAAATAATTAGCTGCTTGCGCAACGAGATGATCGCCGGCTCGCGCACGTCCTGACAAATTCAGCTCACTCATTAAATAAATGTACGTCATATAAATTCATTAGCGAAATTTGGGACCACGCCTTTATGTCAATAAAACAACATATATGTATATTCGAGCTTACACTGTAATGTCTTAGAATAATATACATTTTTTTTTCTATTTGATAAGCGTACTATCTATACATATAACAAGAATGAAAAT
>JACEII010000050.1:1269762-1370165 GCA_014332785.1 Antheraea mylitta | reverse complement strand
TACGAAACCTTTTTAAAGCAAGTATTTAATACGCATTTAACTTTTTTCTACTAACACCGTAAATAATGTTTTTGGGTAAAATCGATTATGCCATATGTTGGTATGAAACGTACTTTAACGCCATCCATTAGCACAGTTTTCGTACTATTTATATTGTTAGCTACACATATTTTAAATTATTCATATTTGGAAGTTTGATCTTACATTCTTATAAAAGTTTTTCGAAAAGTTTTTGTTATTTCTTTAAATTTATTTAATTAAGTGATGAATTCCATGGATTATTTTTTATCTGTAATTTGATTGCTATCTGATTTGTTTGTCTAGTGATAAGCATTATTAAATTAAACATAAATCGATTTGTAGGCAAGAAATTAAGTTTTACCGTGTACATAACAGTTGAAATAGAATACTAATGTGTTACATTGTTTTAATTTTATTATTTTATCGATTTAAATACTTTTTAATAACAGTGTTGTTACTTGTACCGCTACCGTTATTTTTTAGATAATATTGTATACGTCAGTTTGATTCCAAAGTAAGCATGACTTGTATTAGTTTAAACGTTTTTTCCATTATCGAACTGAAATAGTTTAGAAAATTATCCGATACGAAAAATATATAGTAGTTGTTGAGGTATGTATACTTGGTACACATATGTTTTAATAACTCATATATATATATATATATATATATATATATATATATATAGTTTAGTTTAGCTTAGGTTAGTTCAGATATTCCCTTCCTTGGGAGCTGGAGGCACAAGTTCTCGCCGCCGTATACGAATTCACGTCGGCGAGGAAACGTAGTGGGGAGCCTCCGGCTCCCAGGGCAATAGAGGCCAGAAGGCAGGAGTTGGGGGAGGAGGCGGTAGAGCGGTGAACCAGGACCGAAGGGACGTACACCGTCGACACCGTCCGCCCGGTCCTGACTCTCTTTGAGTGTGTTGCGTAGGAGGTGGAGCGCCGCACTCTGGCGGCGGGGGTAGGGAAGGATTTGTCGCTGCCGAGCGGCTCTACAAGGCTGATTAACTAGAACGATCCCTTGCCGCCTCAACAACACAGTCTTTTTTTTACGTGGGGAAATCCATTATGTATACCCGCCCTCCCGGGGGAGAGGGTGGGTTATGTCCGACTCGCACGGACTAAAACCCCACGGTGTACGTCTTCCGCTATGGTTGAGGCGGCACGAGATCTCTATAGACTTCATCGTGCCGCCCCAGCGGTGTGGCCCAGCAGCAAAAGTGCCGCCGCCGGGCCTTCGTCTTGTAAGGAGATAGCCGGGTACACACCGGCCGTCTCTGTCTCGTCCGCCGGACCTGTGCCATGGGAAGATAGGACCCCCGACCCACCTCCCCTAGGTCCAGCTAAAGGTCTGACGGTACACCGTGGGGTTTTAGTCCGTACGAGTCGGACATAACCCAGCTTCTCCCCCGGGAGGGTGGGTATGCATAAGGGATTTCCCCACGTTATAAAAAAAAGGTGCATAAAAATTTTAGAAATGTTAAGGTGGGGCATGGCTTAAAAAGTTTAGGAAACACTGATCTATACAAATAATAAGAATATAAATGTAAAGTGTCTGTACTTTTTGATTTTCGTGAAAAAAAATGTTACAGGTATCTAGATATAGATAATAAACTACATTTCAAACATTTTTAGAGATTTCTGTCTGTGTCTGTTTGTATGGTTGAACACGCATCACTGCTAAAGTACTGGGTTCCGGATAAAACCTTAAGAAAATTATAAAACACTAGCTGACCCGTGCAACTTCGTCTGCACCAAATTGGTTATCACTGGTTTCAATTGTATTTTTAAACGCGAAAAAAATTAATAAAACTGGTACCCGATAGCAGCCACAACTACTGGTTCCAATTTTGAATACAAACTTATCCACGGACGCACTCAAACAGATACCCAGATTATATGAGATTTTTTCTTTTATCAACCTAGAACCCGTTCGTAGCATCATCTACCAGGTTCGATTAAGATAAAAACTAACCTACATAAAGTTAAATCAATTTCTGTACAACTTACTTTATCATAACTATCTTCACTTGTATTAAATCCTTTTTAAACTCCATTGTATTGAAGAAAAATATATGAACACTGTGTCGAAGCATCAAACATCGCGTCGAAGTGTCAACTGTCATTTGCTTATAACTATTGTCTAAGAGTTAGAAACTGTTGCGAAAACGAATTTTAAATCTATTTCCAATATATTTTTTATAAATAATCTCTGTATCATTCACAACATAGTCGCCATCACCTTTTGGTAATTTATCTATGTTGATATGTTTATATTGTATATTATTCTACGTTGTTACACTGAATATTTGGCATTAAACTCATAATGTGTATTTGTCACACTTAATATTGGCGAAATTGCCTACATAGGCAGAGGCCATACCGGAAAGAATCAATCAAGCCAGCTTTATACATTATGTTCATCCGAACTACGTTCGAGCTACCTGTCTGGCTACCGGTAAATGTTGCGTTTATTTGTGCATATCGTACCTTTACAAACAAAAATATTGATTTTTACATAATTTTAATGGTTTTTTTTTTCACTAACTTTGAAACGTTATTAAAATGGAATTATTATAAAGACATTATCAGTACAAATTTTATTTTTCAGACTAATTCAGTTATTTACTCAATATTTAAACCGATTTATTGCTATAAAAATAATACGTGTATAGAACAACTTAGCTATAGCTATAGTTTAGTGCAGTACTGGCTGCACGGTAAAGATAGCGATAATTGGAGCAGCGTATGTTATTGACACATATATTTAAGATGGCGTCAGTCCTAAGCCATACCTTTACGTTTATCGTTGTTTCATTCCACGCCCGCGTAACCACAGATCACACCGCCGTGGTTTGGGGGTAAATTTCGCTCCCGCACACCAGATTAGGCCCCCCTCGGAATCGTTCAAAGCCTAGGTCCGTTCCCTAGGCGTGGAGCCCTTGAGTGCGCTGCTCGCGCGATACAGTAACACAAAATCTTATATCACTGCAACAACATTACACATATCACCCCCACACACGTGCACGCATCCACGCGTACACATGAATGTGGAAGGGTTTTGTTTCTTGCTCTTATCGAACTGAAATAGTTTAGAAAATTATCTGATACGAAATATATATAGGAGTTGTTGAGGTATGTATGCTTGGTACACATATATGTTCCAACAACTCATATATGTATGAATAATTAGCTTAGGTCAGCTCAAATTGTTCGCAAATTGCACATTTCAGGCAACATCCCAAGCCGAGGTGTGTCGTACACCCTTGAGCTAGTTGTCAAATAAAATCGGCTGAGTGCCCTAAGCGCTCACCTTAGTAGTCCGGTGAAGCTATTAAGACCTTGCTGGGTTAATAGCGTAGTCATTTCGAGAAAAAAAAGTTGTTTTATTGTATATGGTGAAATCTTAATATCAATAATGTTTAATAAAATGAAATTTGTTATTTCTTATGGAAAAAAAAAATGGTTTGAAATAAATTCTCTTTATTTATAAAATATATCAGCGGGCGTATGATTGTTTATAAAAAAATATGTCTGACTGTGATAAATTCATGTTTTTAATTGCGTTTAAAAGTACTTAAAAAAAATGTTCTTAAACTTATTCATAAATCAAAATTTATCGAAACAAAATGCGCATTAAAAATACAATGTTAACCAGCTACCAGGTGTCGTAAATTCTGTCTATTGATATATTGAAATTTGTGTAGGTGGTAGTGTCACGCTGAAGCTGTAACTGGTTTCAAAATGAATGGGTTGTCTCGTTCGGGCTAATACCACCCTCTCACAGAAAACTGACGTGAAATAACATTGCTTGCATTGTAGTGTTTCTTTCGGTCAGTGAGAGCGCCGGAGACCAGCCTCTCTTCCCCTTTCCTCCTTTGCCTTCCCTTACCCTCCCCCATATACAGGTTGGCAACTCACTTGCGACACCCCTGGTGTCACTTAACATCACGTGACCCGCCTATTCGTTTGCCTCCTATGATATAAAAAATATATACATTGATGTATTAAAGAACCAGGTATTCAAAAATTCTTGTTCTTCCAACGTTACCGGCTCTTGTACTAAGGTGTCGCAAAAAAGTCTAGTTACGTAGACACGTTAAAAGTGCACTGTCAATTAATTATAGACAAATAATTTGCAATAAAATAAAATTGCGACTATAATTAAAGATCTAAGTTATATCTCTCAAGTTGGACCAAACTGCATATTGCGTGCAAATTTGAACGAAATCTGTTAAGCGGTTTAGGAGTCCATCTCGGACAAACATCGTGACAGGAGATTTATATATATTGAGATATTCTCAGCAATAATTTGGTTTTAGTTTTATTAAAATCAGTTCACTCTATCAAAATTTAATGTAATTTTAATGACAATTGAGTTAACTACGAGAGAAGAGCAATCTATACTAATATATAAAGTTGAAAAGTTTATTGTATGGTCAAATCTCAAGAACCAGCAAACCAACTGGTCCGATTTGAAAAATTCTTACAGTGTTAGATAGCTCATTTATCGAAGAAGGCTATAAGTAACCACGCTAAAATCAATAGGAGCGGAGCACCAATGAAGAATGTTTAAAAATCGTTTTTTTTCTTCTGACAGCTTCCGCTTCGTGTTACGTTAGCCTAGAGTAACTATTTCACGCGAATGTAGTCGCGGGCAGAAGCTAGTTATGAATAAAAGAAAATTCACTACATAACATTCAAGATCCCGCCAAAAACTCCCGAATAATGGCTATTATATATGTCTTTTTTTTCTTTTTCTTTTTTTTCTTTTTTGTGCGTGCCTCGACAACTCTTATATGTATTTTGTGTCGTAAAAATTTCTCTAAACTATATAGGATAGGATAGGATAGGGAAAAATTTAAAGAAGTAATTCTATCAAATATCGATACAACATACGTACTGACAGAACTCTAATTGAGATTAAAAATATTTCAATTTAGCGCCATCTATGGACCCTTTGGCTATCTTTACTGTTTTTCTTTTTTCGAACTGACAACGCTATTGACTTAGCAAGGTCTTAACAGCTTCACCAGGCTACTAAGGCAAGCGCTTAAGGCGTTCAGCCGATTTTGTTTTGGCAACCAGCTCAAGGAGGCACGGCACACCTCGGCTTGGCTGTTGCCTGTTGCATGCAAAATCGCAACCTATCTTAGCTAATCTAGCTAACTATTCATATATGTATGAGTTGTTGAAACGTATATGTGTACCAAGCATATACGTCTCAACAACTCCTCAATATATTTATTATCGGAAAATTGAGAGTTTTTTTAGTTCGATAAAGGAAAAAAGTAAACCCTTCCACTTTCATGTGTAAGCGTGTAGGCGTGCACGTGTGTGGGGGTGATCGTGTATGTTGTAGCAGTGATGTATATTTTGTGTCACCGTGTCGCGCGAGCAACGCACTCAAGTGCTCCCTACCGAGGGATCGAACCTACGCTTGAACCGCTACCATGGGAGGCCTAATTGGGTGTGCGGTCGCGAAATTAATCCCCAGACTACTGCGGCGTGATTTGTGGTTACGCGGGCGTGGGCGTGAGCACGCTCTGTTTCGGGAGACAGGCTGGTACTGATTGTTCGCTGACGTTATTAAATCAGGAGGGTCGGTAAAAATGTGTCGCGGACGTCTTTTATAACGCGCAGCGTTAGGTACGGGTTCATAATTTGGGATGATTAGCGGCTCTCTCGAAATAATTACTCGTGAGTGATTTTATATACGCCCAGATGGATTATAAGCCTAAATCCTATTACATATTAGGTACAGTTTTGTTTAACAACTTTGTCGACGTTTCCTATGTAGTTGAAATTATCAGATACAAATTATATATAACCGTAGCTCAGTCGTCAGCGTACAGGACTTAATACATATCGACGACGGTCGATGGGGCGACTGTTCGGAACCAAACAATTTTTTTGTTATTTGTTTTTTAAGTAGCATAGAGAGGTGAAATATAGCTTAAATGTTTGACTAATCTGTCTGCTATATACAGCATAAAGAAAAAATACCAAAATCCATTAAGAATTTCATGAATTTTTTTTTTTGGAACGAAGTTCCTTATCGCGCTTTGTGAACGGGGGCTAGACGGAAAAAATTCTTACGAAAAGTTGTAACGACACATTTTGCTATAGTAAGCTATAGTAAGCTGTGCGGCGTCGCATGTTTCTCTGTCTGTCTCTCTCTCTCTCTTATAGAAAGCAAGCCAGATATTTTCATTTCTATTTCGCATTGAACAGTGTGGTGTCGCGACGATTATTTTTGTTGAGTGTATACAGGTTTTTTGTAAATAATAAATAATAATTTAAATAAAATAGAATCCCAAACATATGTTTCCTACTTCAGTTACCACAAGCCAATTATTACGAAAATTGAGCCTACTGATTAAGTTTATATAACATTATATTTGTTAATAATAAAAAAAATATTATTATAACTTAAAAAAATAAAATTTTATTACAATTCCTTCACTAATTAATCGAAAGATCCGTTATCCTGGAGAACCCCTTGGACAAAAAGTATCCTGGATGTAGCCTTGTGATATTAGTTATCACTGTATCAAGTTTCGTTAAAATTGGTTCAGTACTTTCCGAGTAATACGGGTTTAGATTCTAGACTTTAAGCCTTTATCCTGGAGAAATCTTTGCGTTTTATGGGACAAAAAGTATATATATATATGTTCATAGGGACAGACAGACGAAAATCGTAAAAAGATTATTTTTGGCTTCTATGTCGATAACATAGTCTACCCTGATTAATATTTTCAAAAAATATTTAATGTACAGATTTCGACTTGTTACAGTTTTATTATAGTATAGATTTAGGCATTGAAATGAGATTTGGAGATCGCCTTGATGACGTTTCGTTTCGCTCCGCTTGCGACCACAGCTAATACTCACCGCTTCGCCAGTCCGCCGCGCTTCCTCGCGCGTTGTTGACGTGTTATAGGGATACATTCGCCGCCGGCCATTTCAAACCGTACACCGCATTTAGAACTGACCTGTGAAGTAACAGTAATTATAACGAGTATACTACGTAAACAAAAACGTTTTTGTGTAAAATAACAGTGGACTGTACGTGTTCGTAAAACAGTGTTTCGATTGTAGTAGATAGAAAAAACTATAATAATCTAAGCATCGGCGGTCTGTCTCTCGTCGAGTGAGTATTTTAAAGTTATTTTAACTGTACTTTCTTAGTTTATGCCACGCCGGTTCCGAGGCGTGTAGAATGTTCGCGGAAAAATCTACGTATAGACTGAGATGTTTGAACTGGGTCGCATTTCGAAATTTCGTATTTGGAACATAGGTACTACTTGGTAAGCTGGCCGATTTTAGATGTGAGCCCGCTGTCACGATTAGCGATTGCAAGATAGGTCTCCCTAAACCGGTCAGATTACCATGCTAATGGCCAATAGTTTACCGTCGAATAACTGGCTGTATTTGCAATGTAAATAGCTAGTTATTACCGAGTATAGAGACGTAAAAAAATTGAAATCGTTTTTGCTTGATGTAGTAAAGTTATATTTTTATTGAATTATTATAAAAAAAGAAAACAAACAAAAAATTATATAAGATTTGAAATTCCTTCCCTCTTGGTTTAATGGGAGTATATTGTTAAATTTATTTTGAGGTTGTGATTTGTCTCGTAATCTTTTTGTACATCTCAATTTACAATCTCAAAGATTTGACAGCGCAAACAAAACCGCAAGTATAGTAAAACCAGACGAGCTAATTCACTATTCAAGTATGTCAAAATGATATAAAATTCAATGGTTATTTGTAACCTTGTACGTACATTGTGTGCAAAATCTTTTTGCAGATATGTCGTATGTTATTCTAAATGCATGCGTTCTGTCGTTAAACGTTTTTATGTTGACTAGACCAGCTGTCGTCCGTTACCTGTGCTGCAATTGTGCCGGTTGATGGATTTCTTGTGAACTTCTTTACGTAATTCCACAATGTGCAAAAAGTATTGATATTGTACTAAAATCTCCTTGACACAGCACCGTTACTAAAACCTGTCGGTGGCTATTGTGAAAACGTTTGTTGTGTTAATTTCTGAAATCATATTAGATTTATTATGTAAATTTAGATCGTTTTGCATGCAGGAATTCGTCACTATGAATTGTTTATTTTGTGAGAACTTATTTATCTGGAATAATGGTGCTGTTTTTTGTTTTTGTAATTGTAATTTTATCATTGACTTTTACCTGTTTTAATTTTTGATACATATTTTAACGTTACGTAGGTAATCGTTTCGTTAAAATAGATTTAGCCGTTCCACTGATTTACCCTGACAAAAGACAAATACTTCATCGTGTGTATTCGAACATTTTGATATATTATCAAATTCAAAAACTTTATTGTAAAAATGTAGTGTGGCTTAATGAGATGCTAGAAAGTGTGAGTTAATTCATGCCTATTTTGCATAAGATATTGATATAGATAAAAATAATACCAACGTGAAAATCACTATTTGAAGAAGTATAGATGCTTTTATTAGATAATTTATAGGTTTTAGCGTTTATTCACAATCTAATCTAATGTTAAATTACGGTGTAATCTAATACGGTAACCACGCCAAACCTAGAGGTGAACTGGCTCTCAATAGCAGCTGTTGGTACTCACCAACAGGAACTTGGAGAAAGGTTTATAACATGAGGGTGGTAGCTAGCTAAGTGGTCTTAGAAAAGTCTTACAAGCATCTTCTTTCATGTTCCACTGTTGTCATTTGCGTACACAAGCTTGGTAGAATAACTTAATAACATTATCGAACTCATGATACACTAACTTTATCCCGCGGTTTCTTTCGCGTACATGTAGATTTTACTTATCCTTCCGATTTTTTTTTCTGAATAAAAATGATCTATTTTTCGTTTTTGTATTCCTGACACAGTACATAAAATTTTATGATGTTAAATAGAGGATGGCAACATTTCTTTTTTCAATACAATGGCGAGTTCCCAAGTTTTAACAAGCTATCCCCAGTGATCGATGGCAGCCGCTTCTCTAATGCTGGGTATATAATGACTGACTCCGAAACTACTAAGAAAAAAGAGACACTGACTGGTTTTTGACAATGCACATTGTAATAGCGGCCCGGTAACAGTTTTTTAGGTAATAGTGTTAGATTTTACAACAAAGTCCCAAAACATATTACCGATTTGATGGACTGTAAGTTGAAACGCCATGTCAAGCGGATTTTGGTGTTAAGAAGCTATTGTAGAATGGATCATTGTGTAAAAGATGGTGATGTTTAGAATTGAGTCCTTGATATGCATACATTAAAAACGATTGTAATGTCTGTTAAAAAGTTAATGTAAAAAAGATAAACCAGATCGAGTTTCTTGATAAATGGGTTGTTTTTAAATCGGTGGTTGTTTTGGCATTCATAAAACCTAAATTGAATAAAGTATCTTTGATTTTGAATCAGGTACACATCCTTACCACATGCATTTGATACCTACACTTATATGATATACACTTTTTGATTCCATAACGCTACACGCCTGATCATGCCTATTAGTATAGGATGGTCGTTATTCGATTCACATAATTGCCGTGCCCTTCTTTAATATATTATCGTCGCGTACATCCTAAATATGGTGCTGAAAATGATGATTGTGGAATTTGCATGGCGGTAGGGCTTTTCTAAGTTCGTCTGATCAGAACCTGTAGGTGTGATCCGGCAGCTGTACTTGAGAGCCATTTCACCTCAATGTGTAGCCTGTTTACCAAGTTAGACCACATTGTCATTCAACATCAGATGGTATGTTGGTCAAACTGTTAAAGTATATCTATCTGGCTCTGACCGCGACTTCGTCCGCGTGGAGTAGATACTTTGGCTAACGCTAACTTTAACCCACGTCTTCGTTTACGTAGAAAGTGAATTTTCAAATAATACGTACGTTAACCCCGATTTTGAACAATTCTTCATTGGTCTTGATTATGTATACTAGCTTATAAGCCTTCCTCGATAAATGAGCTATCTAAAACTGAAAGAATTTTTCAAATCGGACCAGTAGTTTCTGAGATTAGCGCGTTCAAGTAAATCAATTCTTCAGCTTTATGATATTAGTATATTTTTGTCCGTGTCTATGTGAATGAACTGCTCCTAAATGGCGTGAAAGATTTTGCCTAAATTGTTTTGTGTATTCGAGTTTCGATATTGATTAAGATTTACAATTGTATCCTGTGGTTGGTATTGCTGTTGAGTTTTAGGATTTACTTTATTACTAACCCAAGGGAACGTCCGTCGGGCCCTCTAGGACATGATTAACAATGACAGCTTGATTAGTTGTAACTAATATTAAAAATGGTCTCCATATTTCGCTTTGCAAAATTATTTCTATTTCTTTTGCAATATCTACAACCAGTGAGTTAAGTGGTGACATAACGGCTGTCATGTTTCTGCCGGTCACCTACTTAACCATTGTGCGTTCAGTGTCTGATGTATCGTTTTTAATTGATGTACCATTTTGAATTACACTACCATTTATTATTTTATTACCCGGCAGATATGTTCTCTTACGCTGCACATAATTGTGTTGCGTGTGTTTAGATAATTATTGTCGTATAACAAATGTGGTTATGGAACAACTTTTAATAAAATGAAATGGTTATAGTACAGAGGTGCTAAAACTTCAACAACCGGCGATCCACCTTGATATTGTTAGGCTAGGATCGATCGACTCTGAAAGGCTGTGTGTGTGATTCAAAATGTCTTCTAGATAGATGTAGGTCACTCCCGCTAAATACTATAAAATAAAGTGTAGCTTAGATTACTCTGACTTAATTGTGGATCAAATCAATTTTAGTTGTTTATGCGTTACATTATGTTTTAGTTATCTACCTACTAAACCAAAATCTCTGAACATATCGATATTTTTTTCTCGCGATCGACTCAAATAGCATTTGTGATGGATAGTTTGAGCACTCCCGTTATACGGTATTTTTACACTCTCTAGTATACTCATGAACTAAAGAATCCACATAGGATTGAAACCTTAAAAATAAGAAATGGCAATCGCATATCGTCTGCAGGGCGACTGGAAGTCTAATCTAAAATTTGCAGTTTGAATAATTGACTATTTTTGCTAACTCTTTGTTCAAGGCCATTATTATAGTCGATGTATTTCCTGAATGTATCGATAGACAAAAATCTACAACGACCGACAATACAACAGATGCCTTATCCATCTCTCTGATTATAGATTCCAGTGCTTTGAAGTTGGTTTCCTTTTTCGAATCTTGATTTAAAGAAACAATTTTCTAGTAGCTTCTATTACTAAGTGACACGAAATATGTTCTTTAAAGCAGTTATACATTTTTATGGGAAATTTTCTTTTCTCTTGGGAGCTTCATTAGCTTAAGTTATTAGGTAGACCTGATATCACTTTTTAAAAATAATTTTGATTTCTAATATGCTTATTGCAGCTTAAGGACATTTTAAATATTTCATATATTGTCAAAAACAGCGTTTCGAATCCTGATGTGCATCTTTGAGATGTAGATAAATTTATCACGTGCACGATTATAAAGAAAACCATCTTGATAAGATCGCACGTTTCATAAAACAAACGACGTGTGAAATGCTTTGTGTTCGGCGATGTGTTGCGCCATTTCTTTCATTCGACAGACAAATGCGAAGACACCACGCGTTTCTCGTAAGATGTATACCAATCTTATTAACATTAATCATATATACACTGGTAACGTATGTAAACATCAGACCGCAATTTTGAATTTTTTGCAGTTTAATATTCTTAAGTAATCGAATCTCATTAAATCTCATGTGGGGAATAGAGGATGTTTTGACAAATATCTCGTAATTTTTTATTCGAAAAATCATCAAAAATGCCTTAAGTAATTAATGAATGACGCCGTAGGTGAAGATGTACTCGATATCATGTTTAGTCTAGAAAAAGGATTTGCTCACGAATGCGGTTTAGAGTATATTTTATTGTTAATTATTTAAATATACACAGACTAATTTGTAGAACACATAAATCGATTCAAATAATTCTTTGTTGAAGTTTTTGGTGAGATTTTAGTCTGTTATGTGATAGCTTTTATATTACAATAATGTTGTGTTAATCTATCTCAATGTTTTGTAATATTGGTGGCATTTAATATAATATAGTTTGGTTATTGAGCGTAAGTGAATTGGAGGGAAAATAATACCTCGGAGTATATATTCTGAGATGCTGCAAAAACTCCTTGGATAATTCTAACACCATCTTCTTAGAAGCTTGAATGACAATGGAAGTAATCATCTGGAAGATTGGTTCCAAAAAAAAATGTAAATCAAAATTCTTTGTTGGTAGCGACAGGACTTTTCACATAGTTTACATATTTTGTAACAGAACTAGTCATACTAAAATTACAATAAAAAAATATAATAAAAGCAAGTCATAGTTAATCCGGACTCCATAGAGCAATCAAAATATTTTCATAAGAAAGAAATTGTTTCCATCAACTAGTTACTTAATACATCAGTGAAAGTTCTGTTTTACGGAAATTGTAACAGACACTTGGGGTAACTTAACCTGAACGCGTAAGTAACATGATATAGAAAATGGCTAACTTGAAACGGAGTGTGACTAACGAGATGCAACTTAAAGGTATACTTCATCGCTTTGGATATTTAGAACGAGCTGTAGATAATAATCTTAATAAATAAATAATTATATGTGATGTTGTTGTTCTAGAAAATAAAGAAGTTTTTGCAGAACTAATTAAATAACTAATTAGTACAAATATATAATTATAAAACCGGTAGAGATATGTTTTTAATATCCACGATATTAATGTAATATACCAATAGCTGTGTTACTGTATTTTGTCTGGTTTTTTATGCATCTTTCTTCACATTTAGAAAGTGTCTAAACTTCCTTAATTGCGTTGAATACTGGTGTCAATTTTAGATTAACTTTTTTGATATAAATAAAACTTTATTAAAATTATAGAATTAAACTCTATTTCCTAATAAGGTATTCTTAGACAAAGTTAACGCACATGTTGCATAGAGGGAAGTGTTTACGTATATATTTTTATAATGACCGCACGAAACACCAAAACTGTCTTCATCAACTTTAACGATTCCTTTGTCTGATCTCGTTTCGGAGCCGCTGAAACATGTGTTTAGACGAACGAAAATAGATATACAACTGTGTAAAATAACATGACACGAACAATAACAAACAGTCCCACCCTTGGATTTTACTAAGGCCTTTGACAGTGTTAATGATAATCATGTTTTATTATTTTTAGCTTTGTTCGTGTCGAGGTAAATATTTATTTAAGGATTCTAAACGGATTCATAGATGGAAGTTATCTTGTCACGTGTTAGATGTTTTGTTTTTATGTGATTACCGTGACTCGATTAGCGGAGTATCTCAAGGTCTCGTAATAGTTCCCTCATTCACTATATTTTTAAAATTACTCAACCGGCGTTGTTGTAACGTGTACTTGTAAAATGGTTTATTATTATCCATGACAAGTTTTTGCTCTCGCTCGTGTTAATTTAAATTTAACCTATCCCTTGGAGATCGTTTGTTTTTTCCTGGATAAAAGATGTCCTTTCCTGTATCCTTGACAACATGTATACAAGATGAAGGCGTATCAAACAAACAAACTGACAGTCGCGCTTATAATATTAGGAAGGATAAGGATTTCTGCATATTGTTGTACATGTAAACACTTAATATTGAAAATTAAATACGTAGGTAGCCTTCTATTTACACAGCAACCAAGGCAAATATTCCATTGAGTGTTTGTTTGCATTTTGTAGTAACTTCACTAGGAGCTATATAGTGCGTTGCAAGTTGAATTGTAATTCTGAGTAGTGTGCATTCATTAAAATTGTTTGTTTTCTTCTCCTCGAAGATAGAGTTTTAATTAATATGCTTTAGTAACAAGTAAAAAAAATGTAATACTGCTTATCCTGTTTTATAATACCAAAGAATATGAACTTTTTCAACAATAATACTAAATATACCTAATATACGAGTTTTATCATCTTTATACCCGATTAGGCCTCCCACGGCAGCGGCTCAAGCCTAGGTTCGATCCCTCGGTAGGGAGCCCTTGAGTGCGTTGCTTGCGCGATACGGTGACACACAAATGTACATCACTGCTACAACACTACACGATCACCCCCACACACGTGCACACCTACACGCTTACACATATAAGTGGAAGGGTTTTTTCCCTTATCGAACTGAAAAACTCTCAATTTTCCGATAATAAATGTATGGAGGAGTTGTTGAGGCGTGTATGCTTGGTACACACATACGTTTCAACAACTCATACATATATGAATAGTTAGCTGGGTTAGCTAAGATAGGTCGCGATTTTGCATGCAACAGGCAACAGCCAAGCCGAGGTGTGCCATGCACTCTTGAGCTGGTTGCCAAAATAGAGTCGGCTGAGTGCCTTAAGCGCTCGCCTTAGTAGTCCGGTGAAGCTGTTAAGACCTTGCTGGGTCAATAGCGTAGATATTTCGAAAAAAAAATCATCTTTATATATTTCTTTGAGATCATATTAAGACTACTGATATATATTTATTGGATTTCCCATATTATCATCTTAATTACTTATAGCTCTTAGTTTATCTATAAAGGTAATAATTCCTGGGATAATGTTAGAAGTAATTCAAACATTCTCAACAGTGTCAGGCAGTTAAACAATGGTTAAGTAAACGATTGTATGATTAAGTCAAGGCTAATGCAATCATTTGTGTTGTCATTAAATGCGTAATTGTCTTCAAGTAGCCAATGAGGTTGAGAGAACGGTAGTCTCAGAGGTATTGCAGGAAAGCAGAAAATTTTCAAATATCTTTAGTTTATAATTGAAATAGATGAGTTTATCTCATTGTTTAGTTATCTTAAATACAATTGGCTGGTTAGTTAAATTAGTATTTAGGATATGAAATACTATTTTAGGACATCTTGATGATAGGTAATCTAGGTGATCTTGAACGGTACTTTTGAATAAAAACCGAGGCACTGAGTTAGAGTTTTACTTAAAAGTTTATCTGATTTATTTATATGTAAGTAGGCAACGAGGAAACGATTAAGAACATCTCCATCTCCTTCTGTTTCTCAGCCGATTTTCTTCATTCTTTTTTTATTTTGTAGCTACTGACGAGCTTTACTGTTATGAGTATTAAAATTTTGGAAAAGTTATTATTTTCTCTATGGTCGAAGTACGACCACTGGAGAAGTGCTCGTCCTAATAAATACGCACAGCAAGGACATTATTGCCCATTTAAAATTCATAGAAATATGAAGTTTAATTTAAATCCAAAGCATAACCGGATGTACGATTGGCTTTTACATTGTCTTTATCATCTATCCTTTTCATTCATTTAATATTTAATTGAAACGGAGAGAGACAATGTTATGTCTTTTATCTCTCAATTTACATTTTATGGTTGTTACACGTGACCGCGTTTAATTAGGTCCTGTGGTTTCCATTGTTGCGTTTTTTCTGCCCTTACGCAGCGACTACTTTTTTCAACGACTTCACTTGGGTCATAGTTATATGAATTACTGTGTAGACAATCATGTATCTGCTTTGTTCTTTTATTTCTATATATAATTGTTATCGATTCTTTAGATTTTCATTTATCACAGGAATAGTGTAATAGATTAAGTCTTTTACATCAGGGATTTTGTAGGATCCTTTAACCTTTGAATCTGATGTGCTGATCGTCTTCGTATACAAGGTTAAGAAAATAACAAGGGGAAAAGCAATGGTTGCTTTAAAAAAGGGCATATTTTGGTTAGATAATAGGACTTGGCTTTTACTGTGCTAAAATCCTTTTTTCATCAATGAGTGTTCTTCAGACTGGAATCTAACACACGGCTACTAAAGGGTGGATAACTATGTGAACAATGGTGACATATAGATATGACAACTCTCACTGCTTTCACCAAAGACGAATGTAAATATCTATGTTTGTGAAAATATGTATCACGAAAATATGAAAAAGATCGCGTTTCTTGCCAGTTCTTCTTGATGGCTGAGTTGTATTCCGAACTGGTGGTAGCTTTGATGTTCATAAGCGTCTTCTCAGGGCCTAAATTGAATAAAGTATTTTTGATTTTTGATAATATTTCTATACCTAATTTAATTACATTCAAATTGCATATTTAATTTCATGTAATATTGTAGATAGTTGTGTGCCTTTTGCTCTTTACAAATCTATTATTACTTAACATATTAGTTTTTACATCGTTTTTTTTTATTTGCTAACACGTCGTCCTTGCTTCAATCATGACATTAGAGAGGTAATATTAGTTCTTATCATAAAGCCGGTATGCAAGCGGATTGATAATTGTCTGGCATTATAACCTGTACTAACTTATAATAATATTAAATCAAATATATACCTCGTTAAATACATTCTCTAAAATCGCATAGAAATACGATCTTAGAGTATTTATAACATTTACAAAAATGTAAATATATTTAAGATTGTTTTGTAAATACACCTTATAAGAGGCACCATCTCTTTGCTAGTATTCTTATAACGTTAATACCATTGAACTGATGTACATGTATATCTTTTGAAATCATATGGAATAGGCATTAACTAATAAATACAATATTTTAGTAATTCTATTAGAAATAATTATCAAATCATGAGAGTCCATAGTAATATTTGTACACATAATTGTAATAAAAGTTCAAACTACAATTGTTAATCGCCACATGTAAAGTATTAAATATTGATCAAATTAAATTATTCAATCCTAATAGTTATATATTAGTTCTTTAAGGTATTCAGTTTATTCTCAAAGGTTAGCTAAAACATTTTGTTTGCAAGTATTTACTATAACTATATATATATAACTACTACTATAACTATATATATATAACTATTTCAGTTCGATAAGGGAAAGAAACAAAACCCTTCCACTTTCATGTGTAGGCGTGTATGCGTACACGTGCGTGGGGGTGATATATGTACTCTTGTTACAGTGATGTAACATTTTGTGTCACTGTATCGGGCGAGCAGCGCACTCAAGGGCTCCACGCCGAGAGAACGGATCTAGGCTTGAGTTGCTGCCGAGGGGGTCCTAATCTGGTGTGCGGGAGCGAAATTTACCCCCAGACCACGGCGGCGTGATCTGTGGTTACGCGGGCGTGGGCGTGAGCACTCTCTGTTTGGAGAGACAGGCTGGTACTGATCGTTCACTGCCGTTATTTCATCAGGTGGGTCGATTAAAATATGTCGCGGACGTCTATAATAATGCGTAGCGTTCGGTACGGGTTCGTATTGTGCGGCAGATATCACTAACGAACTGGTTTTTTTACGACCTTTACTCAAGAACAAACTTCTGTGCGACGCGATAACTGTTCAAGAAAGATATATTAGATTTTGTATTTGGATAACCTTGACTAATTAAAAAAAAACGAGAAAAAATTGTAAAGGTTACCAACATTGATTTTTCTTCAAACTTTTTATCTTTTTTTACTTTTTATGATAATTTTTCGACATTTTCGAAATTCCCTTTAAGGACACTGCGTGCCCCCACAAAAATCCCTGAATATAGCTAGCTATATATGTAAACTGGACATCTATATGTGGAATACTGTTAGAAAATAAAAGCGGATTGACTTTCCTGAATATAGATAATATTATATATACATAATGCATAACCTGTCATTTATACAGTTTTCTAAAACTCCGTAAATAAAGAGGTCCCCGTGATGGAGACTTGATTAGAAATTTTAGCTAATTATCTCGGTGGTAGGCGTTATTTTTGGTCTATACTATATTTACGAGTACCATTAAAAGTTGTCGACTAATTTGACCGAAATTGGATATAAGAAATTGTACATAATATGTCGAAACTGAAACAGGTATTTCGTACAAAACACCAAGAGGTCCTCAAATTATATATAACAAAAATTCTGTTAACGTAGTACTTGAATGTCCCATTATTATTCAAATTGCGAAATATTGTATAAAGATATTTTTTTTTTTATATCATAGGAGGCAAACGAACAGGTGGGTCACCTGATGTTAGGTGATCACCACCGTCCATAGACACTTGCAACAACCAGGGGAGTCACAAGTGCGTTGCCAGCCTGTGTTTGGGAGGAGGGCGGGGGAGACAGGAAGGGAAGGAGGAAGGGGAAGGGGAGGGTACGTGGGTCTCCGGCTCTCTCGCTGACCGAACGAAACGCAACAATGCAAGCACTGTTACTTCACGTCGGTTTTCTGTGAGAGGGTGGTGCGTCCCCGGACGAGCCGACCCATTCGTGCTGAAAACAATAATAGCTTCAGCGTGGCTCTACCACTACTAAAATGCTAGATAATAAAAAAAAAATCCTTTTTACTCCCCTGTAAAATAAATCAAATCGACTTACACGGTTATTGATTGCTAAGCGACGTTAAGGAAACGTTCACGATAAAAAAACGTGATAAATTTGATGGGTTTATATTGGACTGTGTTTATTTTTACTGTGCCTAAGGCATTCTACATATCATATTGTCTACACCTCGATAAATTCTTACGTACGTAATTATTAAAAGAAGCCATAACTTTCACTCTTCGAATGTCAAATGTAATATACAATTATATGCAAATTTCTTTATCGTCGGCTGTATTAATCATTGGGTGTCATGGGATCTGATGGCCCGGATTCGCTGTGTGATCAATGCGATCCGCTACTTCATATATCTAAGGTAAATATACACCAAAAATATCTTAAAAGCGTCTGCCTGGGGAGTCGCTTTCGTCGTTTTCGAAATGAAACGACTCGTGCTCCATCTATTGCTTAATTGTTACACTAATTTGTGGTCTTGAATATAACAACACTATGGTAGTGACACGCTATGATGGTTGTTTTGACGTTTGTCCGGTCATGAAGGTTCATATGAATAAATTTGAAGGCGTTTGAAGGAGCAAATTGCTGTTCTTTATTGTCCATCCTTTTAGGTTACAAATTCATTTAGTATGCCATTTTTATATGATGTATATCTACTTAACTAATACTATATCTAACTGCATGATATGGGCCCGCAAAGAAATCTTTCTCGTTTTTAGTTTAAAAAAACGGTGTCTTTTGACTAAATCCTTTTTAGTTTACTTATTTATAACACAATTCGGTATTTATATGTTCCAAAATTTGTAATTATGTAGTTCTATCTTATTTATTCCAATCAAGCAAATTCGCATAATAAGTAACATTCGATTTTTTTTCGGAAAGAAATCGACATATCACACTACTCTATTGTAATTTGTCAAAATGGTCATCATAGCGTGCCAATATTATACCAACTTTCTTTCTTATGGACTAAATTTTATGGGAACGGTATATATAGAAAACAGTTAAGAGTCGGATGATAAATGGAACCTTCAAGTGAACGGCTGAGTTCCTTAAGCGCTCGCCTTAGTAGTCCGGTGAAGCTGTTAAGACCTTGCTAGGTCAATAGTGTAGACAGATAGAAAAAACCCTTAAAGTGAACTGTGCTTAGTTTAGATAACGGATCGAATGACGTATGTTGGAATTCTTCAACGAAGTGGAATTTTCGGTGGAGGGAAATTTTGTCATAAACCATAGATAGCGTGATCGCAGGGCTTTGTTTATTAGCCACCTGGCTAATTACCAAGTTCAAGTTAAAAAATATCACCGAGTATCTATGGGTGTGTTCTGGCAGCTGTATTTGGAAGGTAGTCCTAGTAAGTTTAGCATATAAAATATCTTAGGCCACATCATCGAATACTACGTGGGATTGTGGCCCCAAAATGGATCATTACATAGTATAACACAAAGTCCTCAGCGTCATCGTATCTGTCTGTTCGCGATAAATTAAAAAAACAGTTTTCACTAGTAAATAAAATAATTTTAGTAGTAAAATATTAAAATTAAATTTAGGGGTGTAAGGGGTGTCGAGTAACATCTTAAGACTTGAGACACCCAAGCCAACCTCATCTGCACGTGGTGCACCCTGCTGATCAACGAACGAGGCAATGGCGATAGCGGGGTGGTAGGGTTTTACAGCCCGACTGGGTCGCAACCACCATGTACATGGCGAAAAAGCCCGTCATAGTGACCCGCTTTTGCGCGTCGCGTTTCGGGATCAGCCTGTGCATATCCAGTACCAGGTGACTTTCGTCATTATGGCCGGCATGACAGCGGCGAACGACGATGGATGATCTGTCTCTCGGTGGTCGCCACTGTTTTTGGATTGTACTATGCTTACCATCAGGTATAGTGCAGTCACTTTGTCGTGCTACAATAAAAAAAAAAAAAAAAAAAAAAAATTTATAAGGAAGATTTAGGGATATAATTGGTTTAGGTTTTATTGTCAGAGCGGGCTAACGTCCGCCAGTCCCGCTAATAAAGTAAAAGAAATCATGATGATAAATGACATAAAATACTGGAATGGTAACCCCATATCTCCCGATCGGAATTTAAAAATCTTGTAAACGGGTATGTTTACTAATTAAACGTTAATTTCTGTTAAAGGGATTATGCATTTTTTTTATAACAGGTGGCAACCGAACAGTCGGATCACCTGATAAGTGAACACCGTCGTCCGTAGACATTTGGAACATCAGGGGAGTCGCAAGTCCATTGCCAAGCTGTGTTTGGGGAAGGGGGTGGGGGGGGGGGGGGGGGGGGGGGGGGGTAGGTCTCCGGTACTCTCTCTGATCGAACGAAACGCAACAATGCAAGCACTGAAGCACTGTTACTTCACGTCGGTTTTCTGTGAGAGGGTGGTATTACCCCGGACAAGCCGACCCATTCATGTTGACACCTACGCTTCAGCATGGCTCTACCACTTACAAATATCTGACATATTCTCTGCCAATACAACCATGTATACGAGAAAAGAGCGGTTCATATTTGATTATTGGCAATAGTCAATAAACGAGCGTTACACCCTACTAATAGAAAAGACTGTGATACGATGCTTTCATTTCGGTATTAACAATATAGTGATGTAGGAACCTTATAAACACAACTACGTAGACCTTTGTGATAATTAAAATATCATTGGAGATTAAATCTGATATATGGGACTCGTCAATCCTTGCTTTCACTAGAAATATTAATTAATCGGATTTGTAAGCGAGAAGCGAGACTTGAACGCGCTTGTCGACACAATTTATAATGCTTTACGCTTTAGTTTCTACAGGAGTCCTTCTCAAAGCTGATAAGTTATTAGCCTCGTTTGTTTAAAATTGTCCACGGTATTTGGGTGAAAGGCCAACGTTAGTGCGCTGTCTGTCACTTCGAATTATTTTTTATTGAGTGTTTGTTTGTTCATTCTGTCAAGTTTATCTGTGATATTTTTAGCTATGAGCAACCGATCGATGTTTTTGTACGAGTCTTCTTTATATTGTCACTGTGGGTTATACCTAGAATATAAACATATAACGTGAACTCATCTTCTATACATATAATAAAAATGAAGTGTCTGTATAGCATAATATTTTTTTTTATTGATTGGGTTTGAAAGTATACCTGCACGCTTATGATAACAAAAAAGCAATTTTAGAAATTTTTGTCGTTCTGTTTGTCTGTTTGTTCCGGGTAATCTCCGAAATGGTGAGATCGATTTTGACGACAATTTCACTAGCAAATAGCTGAAATTACATAAATAGCATTATTCGTCCGCGTAAAATAGTTACTTTGAGCTAAAGCTTAAAAAAAAACTATATTAAAACATTCTTTATTTGTGCTCCGCTCCTCCTATTGGTCTTAGCGTGATAATATATAGCCGTAACCTTCCTCGATAAATGAGCTATCTAGCATTGAAAGAATTTTTCAAATTGGACTAGTACCTAGTTCTTGAGATAAGCGCGCTTAAGCAAACAAACTCTTCAGCTTTGTAATATTAGTATAGAAATTTATTAAAACTGTGGCAATATGGTACTACTATACTCTCTATTCTACTAAGTGGATACTAAAATCAGATAGCTCACCGAAACCAGTACGAGATTACAAGGAAAGTGTTAAGTGTATAATAATACGAAATGATTTATGACTAGAGAAAGCAGTATTGTATGCAAAATATCAGATGTATGTAGGACTGGTATCATATTAATTTCACGGTCATTATATGACACGACGGGCGTATGAATTTGTTTACATGTTCACGCCTCGAACGTGGGCGAGTGCTTATCTATATATGAATATTTATGCCAAAATTTTTGGATTTGTCACTTTTTAATTTTAATGTTTTGGTGGCGCTTACGTCGATATTAATTGGCTAAGAATTTCAAGTCTAATAAAGTCACAGAACGTGTTAAATTTTGCTTTAATCGAATTTTACTAAGGCTCGGTCTGACACTTTATGATATGCTATGTAATAATGATTTAAATACGAATAATTTCCAGTTGTCAAAATCAAGAAAAAATTACATTAATAGTATGAATCAATGATATTGTAACTAAAGATACGTTACCTACATGATATTTTGTCAAAGCCTTTGCTTAAGTAGTCCTTTAACGCACACTTGTGTAAAGTAATATTGTAATGTCACACTGTATTAGTTAACTTGCGGAAGTAAGATGGCATATTTTCAATATCAGTGGAGAAAAAGAAATAGTTACATATTGCTTAGATACAGATTAACGGGGCAGCCGTAAAAAATAAGCTAATTAGCTAAGATTTAACAGAGCACTGCCGAAGCGCTTATGATGCGTCTATGACTTTTTAGTTCGTTATCATTGAGTATAAATATTACAATTAGTATCGTTACGACTTGTATGAAAAATTAGAAGTCATTCGATCACTGAAAATATATCTAGATCATTCTAGAATTCTTTGGAGATATCCCGAGAAATTAGTAAAGAAAGAGTACAAACATCCATCCATCCCGACAAACTTTCTTGTGTATAATTTTAATACTATACTATATGATGTCGAAAAACTACAACACCGCGACACTCTATCACAATGGTAATAAATAAATGTTATTTTTTTCCTATAAAACTCACTTATAGATGACTCTAGGTCTCTATAGTTTATTGTTACGGAGTCTTACATTGTAATTTTTATGCGGGTGGGATTTTTGTAACGTCATAAAATTCCGAACTTTATTTTAAAACGTTGAATTGACATATTTATGTATATTATTTTCTAAATACCATAGTGAAAATGTTATGTTAGACAAAAGACTTCTGTGTGTATTAAAAATAATTATATAAGAAAATTGGTTGTATTGTTTCCCTTTCGTTTAAGTTGGAGATATATGGAATATTTAGGTGACAATGATTCAGTAAAATTGGTCAAGCTTAGAAGTAGAATAATTACTAACACACACATTGATATATATATATATATATATATATATATATATATATATATATAAATGTAGATGCAACTAGAAATGTCGCAACGGATCATTACGAAATCTTGCATAGATGTTGTCAAGTGTACATCAAGGAATATAGGGTACTTCCCTCTAGGAAATTTACTTTTCCCGATGAAGAAATTAAATCTACAGTAACGTATACGAAGCCACGTGCAAAAGCTAGTCATAAGGGTACAAATACAGATGAATCGTCGGATGGTTATACAGATAAGAATGACTCAAACTGCGTCATGAGGGATTAAATTCCGATTTTGGTAAGGACATATTACTTTTAAACAGATTATCGTATGGTCGTGTCGTGGCGTCGCCCACGTCTCGTAGCGTTTCGATCAATTTTGGCCATCCTGTCTTGTAAAATCTCATAACCCTGTTAGTCATCGGATACTGTACGGAATTTTTTAGGGTTAAAACACAATTATTTTTTTTAAATATATTTGATACTAGTTGATAGTAGCTTCATCTGCGATGTTTATTATATTAGGCATATATTTTATTCACAATGAAATAAACATAAAAAAAAATTGAAATCAAAAATATACTTCGCTTACAAAATTTCTTTGTAAACAATGTCATTCGTTACTTCCCCTCTCCTGCACATGCGCAACACACCACTTACCCCACTTCTCGTCAGCAAAAAAGATCATTGAACGTGTAGTCCTTATAAAATTCGCAGCTTATACTTTATATTAAATGAATATATCGTGATATTTTTTGGATAAGGACTGATTGTCTAAGTTGCATACCTATGAAAATTAACATAATTTACAGTACCTTTCATAAAAAAGTACAGGTTTCCGAGGGATAGATCGAATACAATATTACGAACATGATCCGTAACAGAAGCTAGTCAATAATAAGATATTAAACAGCAGATATAGTTATGCGAATATGGTTATAAATTATCTTTATAGATGTATGTAGATGGTTCGACGATCTGAGCAAGACTGATCCCCACTCCTTTATTTCAAACTAAATATACACTTGTTAGTTTGGCGGGCGTTTAATAGTTTTATCTCACTTTTTGGACGAGCTCTTAAGGCATAGCCGATAAGGCAACTAAACTAAGGTTGTCAAAATGATCAGAGCTCGTCTAGGGTTGTTGCGATCCCATCTGATTTTCCCTCCGTTTCTACTCGGTTCATGATTGAAAGTAGAGATTAATATTTTTGACGCTACATATACTTTTTAACAGTATATTTGAACGTCGCACCGATGGATATTATGAGCGTAATATTTAAGAAAAACTGTGTGTCGTGAACATGGTAACCCTGGTGACAGAGTTATTGTGTTAACGAGCCTCCTTGTTATAATAAAATGTTTATTACAACGGTTTATTTATGCCTTAACGGTATTTTTTGGCAATAACTCGATTTCAATGTTTTTAGTCGATTATAATGACACTAATTGATCATTAAGTAGATATGTACGTTCGTTTGTAAGTTCATTGTTTTTTAATTCAAATATATGCATACGATAAAATAACAGCAGATAATTTTTAAGCTGTAATTTGTATTGAGTTCATATTCTGTTTCAAAGTGGTTTTTAAATAAGTAGTTTGGAATTTTTGGCGTAATTTTAGTCTGTCGTGTAGCAGATTTTCTATTTTATTGATAATATTGTATTATTTGACTGTATATTTTGTAATATTGATGGTATTTTACTTAATATAGTTCAGTTATTCTGTGCAAGTGAAATGGATGACAAATAAATCACGGAGCATGAATTCTCAGATGCCATAAAAACTTCATGTAAAAATCTAACACGGAGGTCACCGTCTTGTTAGAGCATTGAAATTATCAAAAGACAGAGTTGTAATAAACTATTACCTACTGGACAGTTTCAGTAATAATCTATAACACTGGTTGCCAAAAATAAAATAAAAAGCAAGTTGTTAGATTTAGAAGATTACTGTTATAATGTGAAGCAATGGTTTTTTTTTTTAATAACGCGGCAGTGTTAGTACACTATATCAGGTGGTAAATAAGGTACATTTCATGAACAACTACTGTTTGAGACATGCAGGCTTGCAAACCTTATGACTGTTGGACTTGTACTGGATATCTATACTTCTATACTAATATTATAAACAGGTAAAGTTTGTGACTTTGTGACGTTGTAGGGGGTAATCTCAGGAACTACTAGTTTGATTTGAAAAAGTAAAAGTTATACAACTCATTTATCGAGGATGGTTATAGGATATATATTATCACGCTAAGACCGTTAGGAGCACAGCACCAATGAAGAATGTTTAAAAATCGGGGTTTTTTCCTCTTGAGAGCTTCTGCTGCATGTTAGTGTTATTCCAAAGTAACTATTCCACGCGAACGAAGTCGCGGGCAGAGGCTAGTACATGATAAATTAAAAAAGAGTCATTCTGTCTAACGGGCACACATCTCTACCACTTGATTGATATTTGCAGATATCTTTTTTTGACTGACTGACTATGCTATTGACCAAGTGAGGTTTTTACAACTTCATCAGACTACATTGCAGATATCTGATTATTGCGTCGTGAACCAGTAGATGCGAAAGGGAGACTAATCTTAATAATTTCAATATACAAATTGTTTAAGTAATTCACACTATAGTTAATTTAATAATTCAAATGAGAACACAGTTATTTAATTAGTTAGATTTGAATTTTCTTCTCATTGTAAGCTTATTCCTGTATCCAAATTCACAATTTTCACAGCTGCAACCAACATACATACGTCTTAATTATTATTATTTAATGAATAAGATGTTAGTATACTTACTATAATGAATCGATTTACCGGATTCTTTAAAAATATGTATAATATCCTCATTAATATAAATATACAATAATGGTGCAATAAAACAAGAACTCGTTCCGAATTAAACATTTAAATCGATATAGATTAATGAACCGATCGACGTCGAGTTACCACTACTGGGTATTTAATTCATTTTCTTTAGAAAGTGATCTGGTAACGGTCAAATCGGAAGCTGCGCGCGTTTATTTTTAATTTTCTTAATAATTGCCCACTGGCTTCGTTAACCAATATTGGATGGTATCCGAAATAACTGCTGATTGGCCATTTACGATCGGCTTCCATTCGTTTATAAAATTTAATGCTGTGTTCGTAAAAATAACGTACATTCTTGCGGCCTATGCGGATGACGCGCCGCGTCGGCCGCCATCTTTTTTAAAAGAATCAAAGTTTTAATCTTTGTATAAAATTTGTTTACGCGCCTTAATTTAGTGTTACCAGGTGAAATGATAAAAAATAACTATTAACAGACTTTTACGACTTTACGTAAAAAGATAAAAATGTAGCTATTTAAAAAATAGTATTTATAAACTTTTACGACTGGATAAAACGATCGTAAATTTTTTTGTTGGTATCCCTTATCATATATTGTATTAATGTATGCGTTTAAAATTTTATGTCGCCTATAAGGGGTCAGAGGTGAAGTATAAAATCCTGTATAAAATTAACATAATTATAGAAGAGTGAAAACGATCAACATGCTAGTTGTATATTGTCTTATTATCCGGAGCAGGACGCGATGAATCGAACTACTCTGATCGGTTTTTTTATCTTTTCTGTCTTGTATATAGTGATTGCTCCAAGGATATCATAGAAAATGGTAGACTAATTTATTTTAACATATGGAAACTTTTTTATATTACATCATACCAGCTTCATCTGCGACTTCGTCTGCATGTTTCTAAGTATATGAAAGGTGAGAATAAGCTGTCTCCTTGTCAACAGACAACAAACAGACGACAGTTACTTTTAGATTTATAATATGAAGTTTAGAATTCTAACGTATATGTTCTTTTGCTTACCCTTATTTCATATAAATTTATTTTTATATCATCGGAAGTAAACGAACAGGCGGGTCACCTAATGTTAACTGATCACCGGCGTCCAGAGACACTAGCAATACTAGAGGAGTCGCAAGTGCGTTGCCAGCCTGCGTTTGGAGAGAATAGGGGCGAGGGGAGGAGAGGGGAGACGAGGTGGGTCTCCGGCGCTCTCGCTAACCGAACGAAACGGTACAACACTCGCACTGTTACTTCACGTTGGTTTTCCCTGAAAGGGTGGTACTATATCGGGCGATACCATTCATGTTGAAACCAGTACTAGCTTCAGCGTGGCTATACCACCTCCAAAAAGTAGGGTCGGCACAGATGTTTGTCATGTTGTGATGTATGATTTGGCTTAATTTGTACGAGAGGACGTCTGCCTGACATCAACCCTCCTTGGAATTATCTTGTTGTACCGCTATGTTTATGACCTATATATACTTACGACGTATAATAGGTACATCTTTTGAGCTATACGCTCTTTCTATAGACCTTAGCATTGGTAGTGTATTTATAGTTTTTGTTTTAGCGGTACTAACGTTCGGTTTAAGAATCCTAACTCATATTATAATTGTGAAAGTGAGATGTTTGTTTGTTACGCTTTCACGCCTCAACTACTCAACTGATCATCAAAAAAACTTCGCATGCACGTTGTAGGATATATAAAAAGGATATAGGGTACATTTCATCTAGAAAAAAAACTTTGCGAGTTATAAATCAATTCTAGATCATTCTAGAGAATCAAATGCTAATATATGTATATTTCGTGCTTATTGACATATCGATGAGTGTCCCTTATAGTTTCTATACGCATGCAATGAATACATAATTTTACCTATATTTCATAAGTCTACAACACAGTTTATGCCGACGGACATTTATCTGTTGTTGATCAGTCCGTTTTGTTCCCATCATAATGCGCCGGATGGGGTGGGCGCATTCTTTGTCCGTCTGTTTGTTCCTCTTCAACCTGTAGTAGGGTTACCAGCAATGACACACTAATTTTTTGGAAGATTCTAAATCCGAAAATTATAAATTTGTGACATTATAAATAAAAGTGAGTTCGAACAGAACGTTATAACGTTTAGTTACGTTGTTTAGTTTGGCTTAGTTAAACGTGTTAGATTATTTATAAAAAAAATCACATTTTTTTTTTAATTTCATGTACATGGTTTTGGAAATCCAAAATGAACGTGTATAGCGGCACCTAGCATGTCACACACGCAAAAATTTCACGGTGATCCTTTTTCAAAATATTTAAACTAACATTCGTCGTGCAACTGGCAACCCCGCCTTTAAACGTAGCTTGTCGTCACTAAGGTCGGCTTTATAAACAACGGCTTAATTATGAATTACTCGTGTTTGAACAATTCTTTTACACGTATTTTAGCTAATATTGTGTTTTATCCCTTCCTTTGTGAAGCCGGTCGTTGTGTTACGAAATCACATGAGCTCCATAAACTACGGTTAATGTGACATTTATCTATGCACATTAGTTGTTTCATGGGTTGTGTTTGCGGTTCGAGGTCTTGAACCATACTCATATTTTGTTGTTATCTAATGTTTTCATTTGATTTGATTTATGGTAACCAGTCTTCTAGATTATAACTACCCTTGTCATTCAATGTTCTATAAAGATGGTGGCTCCCTTGTTAGAACTTTCTAGGGAGTTTCCGTTGCATCTTAGAATTCATACTCCGTAGTATTATTTCTCATCCACTTCATTTGTGTGCGATAACCGAAATATTTTACGTTAAATGCTACCAATAATACAAAATATGGAGTCAACTAAAGCAAAATTATGAATGTTATATAAAATCCACTACATTACATATTAAGATCTTGCCAAAAACCTTAAGCCTGACAAGGCGCTTATGAACGCCAAATTCACCACTCGTTCGAACAAATAACCCAATTGTCGAATAGAACCGGCAAGTTAATATATATAATAAAGGCAATATAAATTACGATGAATGCGTAATAGTAATTACGACAATATTCAAGTTCTTCAAAACATGTACATGTAAAATATGAAGATCGTTAATTTAAAAAAAAAAACTGAAAACCTTATGAACGACAAAATTTCAGCTTCGTTCTTGGTGTTTAAAAACTGGAAATCTTAAAAAAAGAAACGTTGCTATATGAAAAGCTACCTTTTGCCCGCGACTTCGTTTACATAGAAGGTGAAAATGTTTTTAAATAATACGTACATTAACCCCGATTTTGGAACATTCTTTATCGATGTACCTATTGGTCTTAGTTTATTATATATAGCCAATAGCCTTCGATAAGAGTGCTATTTAACACTGTAATAATTTTTCAAATCGGACCAGTAGTTCCTGAGCAAAAGCGTAATTAACGCAACTAAATTCTTCAGCTTTATAAGTGTAAATATACCTTAAAATTTGATTTACCTGATTTTGAAATGTAACAACGCAATTATGCATTCTGTTATCGTTCTATTCTTGTTATTGTTTCGCTTTTGCGAAATACGTTGTTAGTCGTTTGGTGAGTTTGTGTATTAGTTAATTGTTTCGTGCAAGCCGATTCAGTTCGTGTACCCAACATCTGTTGTTCCTCTCGGCACCCATTTCCTTCATACGAATTCATTCAGACGCATTTGTTTACGGGGCGGCGCCAGGTGATTCTATATTTGGCTTCCAGACGCATCGGCCGGTAAACATCATTTCTTGTTATGTACATCCTGTCAGTCTTGTACGTTTTCCTGTGATGACATTTTAATTGTAATTATGAATGAAACTAGCTATACACGTTTTGCATGAATATCTGGAATTCGGAGAGGTAAAAATATATGTAGGAAGACTAAATGCCCGACAATTTAAAAATGTCCTAGATTTTGACAACAGAGCCATTTACTAACATATAGACCTACTGAACATACCAGAGTTTTATATATAACAATATAATATACGACTATAAAGCAAAATTAAAATACTTTTTTCTCAATTAAGGCCCTGAGAAGGCACTTATGAACGTCAAAACTACCTACGGTTTGGAAATTTGGTTTATAGTATCATTATACGAGTATATAACATACACACATTTTATAGTTGGTAGAGCCACGCTGAAACTATTATTGGTTTCAGCACGAATGGGTCGGCTCGCTCGGAGTGGTACCACCCTCTCACAGAAAACCGACGTGAAGTAACAGTGCTTGCATTGTTGTGTTTCGTTCGGTCAGTGAGAGCGCCGAAGACCCATCTCCCCTCTTCTCTTCCCCCCTCTTCTCTCGCTCCCTTGCATTTTCGAGTCCCCTGGTGTTGTTAGTGTCTATGGACGGCAGTGATCGCTTAACATCAGGTGACCCGCCTCTTCGTTTGCCTATGACATAAAAAAAACTTTTTAATTATTACAACATAATAGACACTTACATTCGTTTAAGTGGATGCACAGAGCGAGGCGTCACTTCTGGACGCCACCATTTTTCATATATTGATCCATGTAGTAAAACCCGCTTGACATAACACTTGAACTAACTATCTAGCAAACACTATACTATACTATACATAACACTATTACTTGTTACTGGTCTTAGTGAGCCAGAAACATGGAGTGGACCAGTTTGTTATTGTTATACGCGTATATAAATACGTACACATCTAGATACTTGGTTTCTGAGTACTGATAAACTAGTGATAGGTCATATAGTACCTACTTTTTTTAAATTTTGTGTTACATATAGCAACTGTTAAGGAATGTGGGCAAAAAACTGAGTTACAAAAAAAGGTTCGCTTGCCTGCACATTACTTCGTCTCAGATGCGACACTTTCTTGAACGACTTTGCAACGTGTTGACGTCCCACGTATTTACAAACACTACACACACACCATTATACACAGACCAAGCACAGTGTAAGCGTGACAAGAACGCCGAGCCTGTAAGGTGAGTGGATTTACGATAATTGCCTCTTATAATTCTAGAGTTGCTGTTTAAATAACAGTTTTACTCAGGAGTGGTCATCACCCCGAAGAAAACATTTAAAATATGGGCCCAGCACATTCGGTTTTGTGTTGGTAACTATCTCCTACAGCAACCAAATAGATAGGTATAGTAAAAGAAAAAGCTTCACTGTGATAATAAATTATTAATAAACCCTATAAGAGACAAGATTAATAAATTTAAAGTACCATAGTGTTGAATAAGGTTACTTGAATTTATAATATGTATCATTAAGATTTCGATGCGGTTTTATCCGTTTGGAATAGTTGAGACGGTCTCAAATGTCATGTACTCTGTGCAACCTTGTGTTTTATAGGATATTATATATTTATCGCATTCCATACAATTTATATAGCTGTCAGCGTATTAAGTGAGAGGTGGTGCGTAGTGGCAAGGTCGTTTGGTTGATCTGTTTGTACGGACGTTTGTAAGAGCTCGTGTACACTTGACGTTTATCTTGTGTTCGACATTTTAAGATTCTGTTCTTAATATCTCTCATGGTTTCATTTGCAATTCATTTTTCTCGCCCTCGGCTTCCGAACACTGCGCCTTACCTTACAGCCTCAAAATCCATAGACAGTTGCTGTCATGCTATTCAGTAAGACTTTCGGTAGCTGGGTTAACATTGGCTAGCCTCGGAACTACTGACAAATGCAGCTAATGTATCTATTAAACCTGATGTGACGATCACAATTTAACTGGACACATTTGTCATTCCTTACCACTCTTGATGGAGGGCTGATGTAAATCGTGTCCGCAGGAAGTGTACATCTCAATCTCCCCGGGTGTTGCTAAAGAGGAACTAATTTTTGTCCGCTGCATTGTTCCATATAAACTGAACTTCGCAGCTACAAATTGAGTAATTAATCAAGCGACGATATAAAGGATGATACTTTATTTAGCAATACGGTTAAATACACACCCGCTTGGTCACTTATAGACAAATAATAGTTGTGTCGACCAGACATTATCACGTGGGTTGTATGTCTGTTTGCTCCTGTGATAAAAAACTAACCAGTGTCATGTTTTCAATAACCTTGATTGTTAAATAACGTCAGCGAATATTATTATACAATATTTATATATTGAACTAATTGCTTGACTGGTGTAACCTCGCATGCCTAGAAACCAGTGCGACGAGTCCCTAACTATGTTTAATTTGTTAGGTAATAATCGCCGCGGCTGATTATGTCACTTTTAAACTCACATAAACTCGGATTTACTTAGATTTTATAAATCGCAGTAAATTTTCGATTTTCATTAGTAATTATCTACTACTAATATCATAAAGTTCACGAGTTTGTTTGCAAAGTTACGTTAATCTCGGGATCTACTGGTCCAATTTGAAACATTTTTTCAGTGTTAGATATAGAGCTCCTTACGCTAAGACCAATAAGATAAGAAATTAATGATTTCAAAGTAAAATTTTAAAATCGTTTATTTTTCTTTTGCAAACTTCCGCTGCGTGTAAGCCCAAAGTAACTTTTCCACTTGCACTAAGTCGCGTGCAGATGCTAATCTATTATGTATAGTAAAAATACAATGCCTTTAAGGCTTAATCAGGTCAAATTTACTAAGAGTATTGGTATTGGTGTATGACCATTTTATGTGTAATTTTTCATAAATGGTTCTAGACTACTTATTTTTTGGATTCCATTGACCCTTTGCCATTATTTTAACATTCAAAGAACTAGGCGTGTAACAGCTAGCACATACACATGGGATATACACAACACATAACGATAAGAAAAATACACTGGACCGATGACCCACGATGTGTATACAAACAGATAATATAAAGATTAACTATATCGCAGAGGTGCTCAAATTTGAACTCCTGGCGATCCATCTCAATATTGTTAGACTACGATCGATCGACTCTAACAAGCTGCAATTATTTGTGATACAGGATTGTCGTGTAGGTAACTTCCGCTAAAAATGATAAAAAAATTCATAAGGGGGTTATTATGACCTAAATGTGGATCAAATAATTTTTTACTTGTTTTAGTACCTACTAAAACAAAATCTGTGAATAGTTCTGTATCGGTAGATTTTTCTCGATATCGAAACAAAAATCGATCGACCGTTTAGTACCCCTGTTCTATCGTATTTAGTTTTAAAAAATGTTTAATCGTATTGCAGATTTTACTACGGAAGTAACATTGTCACACCAACTTATTCTTATTCACCAACTTATTCTAAAAACTCTTTATAAATTGAATCGACGTAAATATGCGAGAAGTTCCGAGAAGCAGTAATACCAACTGGGATATTGTTATGGAACTGGGTTGAAAACGGCTGCCATGTCCGGTATTATTCTCTAGTTTCACTATAATGCTATCAAATTATGGAGTTAACAAAAACTAGATTCTGTTCACACAGTAAAATTCGCTCCAATATTATACAATACTATAAGAGACCGTAGACCTTTGCAATATTTTGGCGACAAGCAAAAATGTACTTTAAAAATTTATAGAATTGTTTGAAAGTTGGATAGAAGCATTGTCACCGCCAGATTAAAGGCAATGACCTTATCAAGGCGCGGTCCCAGACAGAAATGGTGACAGAATTGGTAATACGACCCCGATGATCTGCTTTATTGCCCGTTATTTTTATGGTGGACTGTCCTCGACAAGGAAATTGTATGAATCGCAACTACTACACTATAATTATCTTCTACAAATAATGTTGTCAATAACTCCTTGTTTATATCACCACTTAGGATGAGACTAGGTATATTTCTTACTAGCTTCTCCTAGCGATTTCGTCCGGATGGAATAGTTACTTTGGGCTAACATTTAACACTGAAAAAATTATTCAAATAGGACTGTAGTTCCTGATATTAGCGCCTTCAAGCAAACCAACTTTTCAGCTTTATAATATTAGTATAGATTATGATTGACAACTTTGGAGTTTGCTGGAACAGTTGAAATGGTTAGAAGGAAAGCATTTTAATAATGTTGGCATCACCACAGTTTCACTTATGTCCAGCACTAGGTTTGGGGTTTCGTCGTTCAAAGATGAAAAAGAAATGAGTTCTAGTTTGAAATGTATGTAAGATTTAATTAAGTCTGCTTACTCCTGTTTAACCTGTTAGGTTGTCCGTCGTTCAAAGAAATACAATTATAACATTAAAATATATTTTACGGTCATTTTAAATTACCACATCCTATTTGTATATGTTCCCACAGGTCGAACGTAATCACGCGCGAGAAAATGGCCGCCTTGCGTGGTGCAACTGTCCAACTCACGTAGACCTCTCCGTCCGTCCTCCCATCCGAGAAAAACTTAAATCGCAGTGCATTGCTAGGGGGAGTCATGGCTTATCATAATTTGGTCGTTGAGAAATACTGGTCGTTAGACCGATGAGGCGTGCCTTCCGGAATTTACACGTATTGTTTTGGAATTCTCACATTATGAACAGCTCAGATTAGATTAAAGTAGATTAGGACAAGCAAATGTATTGTATATCTGAAGTATGTATGCATTATTGTTATAGTTAAAATTAAATTCTACAGGCTTCGAAATTGGCTATATTTAGGTCAGAGTTATTTGTTAATCGAAGAACTATTCTGTTGCGGTACCTATATTTTAACTTACTTAGAACTAGTAATGTTATCTATGTCTATACATAGGTATAATAAGAATGTAAATTTAATGTCTTTTTAGATTCTTGTAAAAAAAAATGTTGCAGATCTCTAAAAATCTCTATGTAATAAAAAATATTACAATCATTTTTGGAAACGTCTCTTTATTTATCTTTCTATTCGTTTGGCTACGCATCGCTCATCATAAAACCCTAGCAAGAATATCATAAAGCAGTTCCTTGAATAAGATTTAGTTTTTGTTTCATTAAAAGCGATCCACTTTATAAAATGTTATTGTAATTTGAATAACGGCTCGAGTTAGGTACAGGAGAAGAGTAGGTAAGTAATTGCAATCCAATCTCTTACTAACACAAGGATATTTATATAATGTATATTATATAATGTGTAAGAAACAGTAAATGAAACACGGTTTTTGTATTAAGTACCAAAACTAGTTCTTATATAAAAATGTAGATATTGGAGTATATGATATACCGATACGGTAGAAAAAACGGAGGACACATACATTTTATTTAGTTTTACTTAGTGCAAGGATAATATCAATAAAAATGTGTCAACTAAAGTGAAACGTAAATTTATATATTAGTCCTTGCAGCGAAAACTTTGTACCACTTTTTAAGCATATAGCGCGAACGGATAAACGTGAAATTTGGCATAGTTAAAGTTTATATGTAAGACTAGCTGTTACCCGCGGCTTCGCATGCGTTTTTTAAATATATTAAATAAATGTAAAATTGTAATTCGATGTGTAAGTTACAGAAATACTCACTCAAAAATATTTGTAAGTACGACACGCACATCATATACAGGTGTACATTATATATGTGAATACTAACAGTGTGTCGAATGGAATAGGATTTATCATAAGCCACATACCTGGAACTTTAAAATACTGTATACCATCCTTAGTGCTCACTTATACTATATAAGAAAGTATTAAAAATATTAAGCTATACATTATCGAACAATATGTGTTAAATCTTTTATTATATAGATATAATATGCCTATATTATCGATATAATTAAGTTATTGACATACGTTGCTATAATTGAAATCACATATAAACAGCTAAATAGTTAGTTATTTGCCCGTAAAATTCCCGTTCAAATATTACTTGTAGTCCGGTGAAGTTGTTCAGGTGAAGCAAGTCAAAGAAGAAAACCGTTCAAATAGGTCCAGCCGTTTCAGAGATTACACGGAACAAATAAACAAACAGACATATCGACAGCATTAAAAAAATGTTGATATTTGTAGCACCACAGATATATGTATTCGCCAAAAAGTATTTATTTTAATATTATATACACACACACTTTATTTTTATAATATGTAATATATCGAAAATCTAAAATTAGGAACAAAACTAACGTACAATAAACTTTTTGAGGAGTTTTTGGCGGGATTCCAGTCTGTCATGCAGTGGATTTTATATTTTATTCATCATCATATCTTGTGTTACTTCACTCTGTATTGTGTTAAATTGGTGGCGTTTTATGTAATATGGTTCGTTTATCGTGGATAAGCGAAATGAATGAAAAATAATACCACGAAGCATTAATTCCGTGGTTTTGAAAATTAAGAAGATAAAAATTTACGAAATATTATATAGACGATTTGGAGCTTATACCTTTTCAATAACTTGGACATAAAAGATACATACCTAATAACTACCTATATACATACTACTACTATTACATACTACTACCTATATACCTAATAACTACCTATATTGACAACTTCAGAATTGGCAGTATGGATTTATTCCTTCGCCTGTCTTATTGGATGAATATTATTACTACTAAACTTTTTGAATAACAACACAAAATAAATTTTGGAAATGTTCGCGAAAAACACGTATCACGTATAATTAAAAATTGGAAACAAAACTAACGTAAAATAAACTTTTTGAATAGGAACACAAAATAAACCCTAAAAATATTTGCGAAAGAAATATCAAAATATCCCGATTTTGAGACGTTATTCATTAGTGCTCCGCTCCTATTGGTTTTAACGTGATAATATGTAGCCTATAGCCATCCTCGACAAATGAGTTATCTAACACTGAAAGAAATTTTCAAATCGGATCGGTAGTTGTTGAGATTATCGCGTTCAACCAAACAAACTCTTCAGCTTTATATATTAGTATAGATAAGTGCATATTTTTTATATAAAATGTATTAGAAACAGGTTAAATTAATAAAAATTACACACACTACTGCTTGGCCGACACACATATGTAAGGATGTAATTGAAAAGACGTCTCGCCGTCTGCCCTCTTTCTTTATTTTTTTATCTCCCATACTCTAACCACGATGATGCTTAATCTCTCTCGCGCTATTTGATTCCTTATCTATTTATTCTTTCACTCTCAGCGTGCTATTGTCTTTCCATTGTTCCAATTACCATTTTTCATCCTACATTCAGTATTTTTAAGATGACTTATGTTCCGTACCCTACATGCCCTTTAAAATTAACTGGTCAAACTGTAGGTTAATTCTATAATAATATAGTATATTAAATAGTAATAATTATTAATAAAAGACAAATAAATTTCAATTTCGCATTGTTTATATTTTATATTTGGATGACAGTTTGCCACTGCTATATAATATAATATACAAAACAACATGCATTTTGTATTGAATTACACCTAAACTTTTGACGCTTTAATTTACTTAACTCGTATACATTTCGTTTCTATTATTTAACAAAAACAAAAGAAACTCAACATAAATCTTGCACACAAATTGATTTCTTTGCAAAAGTCACGCCTTCCTCAAAGAATGGAGTCATTTGTTTCAACCTAAGCACTTTGCAAAGGACGAGAGTCCTTTATGCGTCCTTGGAGAGGTAAAACAAAGCCTCCATCCAGACAACAGCTGTTAGGCACGTACGATTTACTTATCCACAATTCCAATAGAAACTAGACTTACTATCCAACAATATAAAGTTCAAACTAACCACCAGTTTCAATACTGAGGTTAAACTTACTTCATTTTAAACGAATTGGAACTTTATATCCCTGCTCATAAGTTCTTTTAAAATATTTAATCATGTGAACACTATATGCAAAACGTTTGTTTGGAAAAGGGTTTCGATTTACTCCAAAATTATTCCGTTACATCGATAGAATTTGAATTGAAATTATAGGTAGTTTGGATAGATTTTAGCTTGACTTGGTTTTGCATTAGTATTCGACTACCTTCCAGGAAACGGGATACTAATGAGATTAGCTTTGAGTTGACACTGACAGACAGACGGACAACAACCAAATTCACAGCAACCACAGTTTACTCTAATACGGATATATATAATTAGAAATGTATTGTGTTTTATACAACTGAATTTATTTGTTTTCTAGAGATTTCAACTCATTTACAACTGAAATTAAGTCGACGTGCGGTAGGCGATAGATATTTCCTGAGATCCAAAGTGTAGGTTAGTTGTTGATTATAATTATTGTCCATTTTTTTTTAACATAAGTGGCACACGAGCAGGTTGGTCACCTCATGTTAAGTGATTATCACAGTCCAAAGACACTAGCATCACTAGAGGAGTCGTAAGTGCGTTGGTAACGTATGTTTAGGTAGAAATGGGGGGGGGAGATGGAGAGGAGGGGAAATGGTACAAAAGTTTTTGAGTATTTCGTTAATAGTGCAAAGTTCGTGTTTTATGTAGCCACATCAACAGTCAGGTTAACCATCCTCCTATAAATGTTTCACTTAAAAAAAAACAATTAAACAAACAAAACCGGTCACAATAGCTAGCAACAACACTACTCCGTTATTAAGATCGACTTGTCATGCATACTTGAATCTCTGCGTCCGATTCACAAAGTTAACTCTACCGCATCCAAACCTAAATTCTCATATTGTTTTAAAAGGGATATCGGTTTCGCGATGGTAAATACAATCTTGTCCCAAATACAAGGACATTTTCAAAGGGTATTGGAGAATGCATAATGGAGTCGTCCGTTGCATTGCTAATACCTGGGCGTAGTTCGTCGTGTTATTTGCCTTTGTCATACGCGCGCTGTTATGAATATTGAACATGATTTGTGGTTTTTTTTTTTGAAGTACCACCGTACAATGGCCTGTTTGGATAGTGTTTTTAATGCACACTGGTATTTAAAGTATACATCTACATAGTACAATATTTAAATACACATAAAAAAAATTGTCGATGTTTTGGAATAGGTAGCAAAATACATTTCAATCATTTTTAGAAATGTCTATTTTTTTTTTTTTTTAACTTTATTATTGGCAATCAATCTTTCAGATTATTACTGCCATTGTCGAGTAATCAATAATATTACAAGCGTCGTATCATCATTATAATATCAAGCGTCGTGTCAATCAATATTCTAACAAGATGGTGGGTCTCTTGTTAGAACCCTCCAGGGAGTTTTTGTGGCACCTCAGAATTTCATGCTCCGTGGTATTATTTTCCATTCACTTCACTTATGCACAATAAACTAACCATATTACATAAAAAACCACCAACTTTACACAATATAGAGTCAAGTAACACAAGATTATGAATAAAATATAAAATCCACTACATGACAGACTGAAATCCCGCCAAAAAAACCCAATGTCTATTTGTTTGTTTCAACATGCATCACAGCTATAATACTGCCTTTACGATAAAACCTCAGCAAAAAAATCATAAAGCATGCCCTTAACATAACATCTTGGTTTCATTAAAATCGATTCGCGAGTAGTACGAGAGAAAAGTAGATTTTTTTTAATATCATATAGGAGCCGAACGGACAGGCTGCTCACCTGATGTTAAGTGATCACCACCGTCCATAGACACTAGCAACACCGGAGGAGTTGCGAGTGCGTTGCCAAACTATGTTTAGAGGGATGGGGGAATGGGGGAAGGGAGAGGAGAAGGGTGAGAAAGGGAGAGTAAAAGTGAGGGGAAGGGGGAGGTGGGCCTCCGGCACTCTCACTGACCGAACGAAAGGCAATAATACAAGCACTGTTACTTCACGTCGATTTTCTATGTGTCGGGTGGTACTACTCCTGAGGAGCCGACCCATTCATGCTGAAACCAGTTATAGCTTCAATATGGCTCTACCATCTACTATAAAATGAAATATATGTAAATGAACGTAATACATTCAGATGATTTTATTAGTTTTATTAAAATCGCCTAAAGTACAAATTCATTTTTCCAATAAACATTATTACAAACGGGCACACAGCGTCTCTTTCTTCTCAATATACATCGAATATACATGTAAATGAGAGAAGATTACTTATCTGGTGTGATCAATGTAATTACAACTACAAAAAATGTAGATACGTTACTTACATGATATTTTGACAAAACAATTGGCACGATAACGCACACATACGTAAAGTAATATTGTAACGTCACACAATCTTAAATAAAATGTCGAAGTAAGATGGCATAATCTCAATATCGGTGGTGGGAAAGAAATACTTATATGTTGCTTAGATACGGCCGGATTGACCGGGCAGCCGTCATAAATAAGCTAGTTAGCCAAGTTTTAATAACGCGTTGTCTAATCACTCATGGCGTATCTACAGCTTTTTAGTTATAACATCATGGGATGTGGCACATCAATTCACGTGCCTCGGCAGCAAAATCGACCTGGTGCCTTCACGGTAAACGGCAAGAGGTCCGCTTATGCCGTCATGCCTTTCCTACGTCACCGCTCTTGACTCTCCTGTTTTCTATTTACAAATATATTTAATCTTTAATTATTTTTATAGATAAAATAAAAAGAAAAATGTACTGATTTCATTAACGAAACTTTATTATTTTACTCTACATTTTTTATTAATTATAAATTCTAATATTAACATTTGTTTATTTCATATTTTTTTCACAGTTTCACATTTCCCGTTCATTATGTGAAGGCCAGCTTTTTTCTTGTTTATTTCCTGTGGAGTAAAAATAATTGTTTATTTTAAATGGAAAATTACATTAATATGAAATGAATATCACTTATTATTTATAAGAACGCTGTTGAGTGAATTTCGAGTTGCGCAATGCAATATATATTATTAAAATTGATCTTTGAATATAATAATAAAATATAAGTACTGTATTCAGAAATTCACTGTACTCACTCTAAAAAGAATTGTTATACGTAGTAATAATAGTTTTTGTTTTGCAACAAATAATTCGTTACTATTCGGGATTTATTTTAATTCTCCTCGATGTTCAGCCGTGTGTATCAATGCATGACGATAGATGCTTAAGATGCTTTTCGACACCTGTTACGTCTCAAGCTAGAATATAATATTACAAATGTTCAGAGATGAAGGTAACTGTCCATGGAGTCATCGTGGGAGTACTGAATCGAAGTTTTTAAATATAAATACATAAAAATTCAGTGTCATGGTGTTTGTCCACAAAGAATACTCAAGTTTCAGAAACTTGAATAAATCTTCATGAGAGTTGGCATTTATGTATGATTTGGTCCAACTTGAGAAATAGGATAATTTATGTTTCGATTAATGGCTTCAATAATTTTTAATTACAAAGTAAATTATTGTGAATGTTGATTATTTCTTTTAATTGTAAGTTTCATCAGTCTCGAACAGATGGCGCTTTAAATAAGTTTGTTGACAAATAACTTTATGACCGACTGTTTTATATTTCTCTTAGATGGCACTGCGTTTTAATTTTGTATTTATTTTTCAACTCCAGTTTATTTTATAGTGCACGTATTTTATTCAATTCAACATGTAATAACTGAGCCACAGTAACGCTTGGCCGGTTCAGCTCGTGCTCTATACGCGTTAACGTTTGATTAAATCTCATCTGATGTTAAATGACGACATGGCTTAAAATTGTAAATATACCAGGTGACTGTTTAGACAGTAGCAATATATCTGTAGGGCACTCTGCACTCAATTCACGTTCTAAATCAATTAAAAAACAGGTGCTTAATGTTTGACCTAATTATCTAGAAAAATACAATAATTATACACAATGCTCTACGAGTCTATGTTAAAGCACACTGTCAGTGACCGTGGGGTGATTTCACTTTCGTTCGATAAGGAACGTGGAAACTTCAGGAACAAAACAAAAGGGCTTATTGTCCGTTTTACTATCGAAAGTTATTAACTCCGGGTCGCACATTTTAGCTTTTGGCATCAGTCATTGCTCTTAGGTTTATTATTTTATGTACACGTTTATCGCTATACTTCTGAAAGTTTTAGAACAAACTTTAACTTAGGTTTTCTTGGTTGTTTATTAGTATTTGTTTTAGTATTATTATCTTATATGTTAAGCGTAACTACGAACTATCACACGATTGAAGGTTGTCACTCTTTAAGCAGCCACAGTGTTATAAAATAGAGGAGAACTATGGAAAAGGGTACCTAGCTACCAGAACACAAATATGGTGTCACGGGAATTATAAGAAGACTCCACACTATAGTTTCATCACGTTTCCCTTCACCGAAAGTTCTAGATCTTTTGCTAGGATTTGAACTAACGTTCATCGATGTTATGTCGTTGTAGTTAATTTACTAGTTAGACGTAAGACAATATCAATGTTTACAAGACATTAGCTAATAATCTTATTAAGTAGGTATAAACAAAGTAAGGATATATTGACTAAAACAATATTACTCAACCGTCACGGGCGACCTTCACCGGACAGTATTTCGTTCACACGTTTGTGGAAATTGGCAAATTTTCAGATTGTATAAACTATGATTCACGTTACACGATCGTATATTTCGTCACCGTTTAAAAATATTCGCTTCCTCTTTGTACATTAATGAATATACAAAATTATTGAATTTATAAAACGAACAAAGCAGTATAGAAATAGTTATCTTTGCTTCACTAATTTAAAACACTACAGATATCTAAACATTTACAAATTATTTTGAAGTTTTTGACGGGATCTTTGTCTATAATGTAGTGGCATTTATATTTTTTATTCATAGTCTTGTGTTATTTGACTCCAACGTTTTGTATATTGGTGGCTTCTATAGCTTCTGTCTATAAATTCGTCTACGTGGAATGGTTACTAGTAATGCCTAAAAAGAAGCCGATTTAGAAACATTCTTCATTGGAGCACCGCTCCTATTGGCTTTAGCGTGATGATATGTAACCCATAGCCTTCCTCGATAAATGAACTAACACTGAAAGAATTAATTCTAACAATTTAAATTAGACCAGTAGCTTCTGAAATTAGCGCGTTCAAGTAAACTCTTCAGCTTTATAATATTAATTTTTTTTTTTCGTATTGACTACGCTATTGACCCAGCAAGGTCTTAACAACTTCACCGGACTACTTACAATATTAAATATAGATAGTACGGTTATTATGCTTAAGTGAATGGAAAATAATACTATAAAGTATAAATTCTGAGATGCCATAAAACTCCCTGGATAGTTCTAACAAGTCATGTTTGAATAATTGAAATTATCAAAGGTCACTTATAATATTATTGTGTAGTCGACACTGGCAGTAGTAATATAGAAGGTTATGTGTCAAAAATACAATAAATAAAAAAATGTATTGGAAGTTAGTTTTATGAATATGTAACGTATAAAACAAAAAATTTGATTCTTTGTAGCAGATTTGGTGCGTTTTAGTTCACTATTGAAGTACTATTTCATTCTTATCTTTCTTTTTTCTTGTATTGTCATCATCAATCGTGTTCATATCCCTATCTAATAGGAAAGCTAGTTAAAAATCAGTTAAAAAATTCCGACGGAACAAACATAGATAATATTATAATATATACAATAAATACACTAGATTGCTGCGATTCAAATAAGAAGATAATCATGCCTGCTTGAACTTACCGACTGGCTTTAAAAACTGTAGAACCAACAACAAAAACAAAAAACATTATCTGTACATATAATGAGAATGTTAATCCAACGTGTATATATTTGTAGATTTTTGTTTATGTAGGTGGTAGAGCCACGCTGAAGCTATTTTTGGTTTCAGCATGAATGGGTCGGCTCCTCCGGGGTAGTACCACCCCTCTCACAGATAACCGACGTGAAATGACAGTGCTTGCATTGTTGTGTTTCGTTCGGTCAGTGAGAGAGCCGGAGGCCCACGTCTCTCTTTCCTTCTTTCCCTTTCCTTCCCCTCCCCCTTCTTCCACATACAGGCTGGCAACGCACTTGCGACGTCCCTGATGTCGCTAGTGTCTATGGGCGGTGGTGATCACTTAACATCACGTGAGCCACCAGTCCGTTTGCCTCCTTTGATATAAAAAAAAAAAAAAATTGTAAAAAAAAATTGTTACTGGCGTCTAGGATTAAAATACATTTCAATCAATTCTTGAAATGTCTGTCTATTTGTATAATATTTACACGCATCACTGCAAAATACTTCGTTAATGATAAAACCTTCTGAAGAAAACCATAAAGTAATATCTTCGAGTAATATTTAATCGTTGTTTCATTAACATCTGTTCGGTCTATCAAAAGTTATTGTACTTCTAAATATGAGAAATAAGATTATGTTCCACGCGGACGAAGACGCGGCCGCATCTAGTTATTAATAGAAATACAGAATTAATAATCTTCATTATTAACGCAGAAAAGTGAACGTTGCATAAGATAAATATCTATAAGATAATAAAAATCTATTTACTTAATTATTTTATTATAGATTATGACTACGAAGGCTCATGTTCACAGTACAATTAAAAACCGGCAGCCATCTTGTATTAATTATACTGTAGTGTGTCGTTGACTACGCTTCCGTGCAGTATAAGAATTTAGTAAAAAATAAATTCTTTTCATTTTATGACCCTAGCTTATCTAGGCAGGTGTATGCTACTATAGATCTTAAAATCAGAAATAAAAAAAATACCTAAAACATTTCGAGAGGGTTTAAAATTTATGTGGGTAATTTTAAAAACAATTTGGTCGTAAAGTTAAAAAAAATCTAGATATCGGCAACAGTGTCAACCTATACGTCCCAATTATAATTAGGAACCAACCAGAGAAAATATGGAGCTTGTTTAATAAAGATTATTTTTCGAACTGACTACGTTATTGGCCTGATAGACCTTTACGGTTTCACCGGGCTACTAAGGCGAGGGCTTGAGGCAATTCGCCACTTGCTACATCAAACTCAAAGATTCCAGAGTGGCTAAATCTCGGCTTGAGCTGTCTCCTTGGATGCAACACCGCGCATCGGACTAAGCTAAACTAAGCTAGCTATTCAGACATATGAACTCATAAGTCATATATGTGTACGGGCATTTGTGCCCCACGAATTTAAATGTGTATTACGTGTCTGACAACAAGGCTAATCTGAACGAACGCAGTTCGAAAATAAGGGAATCAAGAAAAACCCTTCCACCATATCTGTACTTGTGTGTTTGTGTGTACGTATGAGGGGGTGATCTGTGATATGTTGCTTAACTAGTGATTGAAAATTGTCAGTGTCACTGTGTCGCGATAGTTGCGTGCTCGAGCGGGATCAAACCCAGGCTTTTAATAAAGACGCCTAGTCACGTAACAAATGATGTTTTTCTACTGAAGGTGCATATGAAAGGCGAATTTGACAGTTATCTTCTCATTTGGAAAGATTAGTACCAATGTGTGTTCAACGCTTTACGAGTCTCGATATAATGACATAGGAAATCGGACGTTAGGCACTCGAGAATTTTGTTATTATTCATATAATCTACAAACGGACGTCCAAGTTAACACATTTGTGTATAATGAATCCGTATTTCCGTGCACATGTAAATATGTTTATCTTGCTATTTCTTCGTCTAATTTAGATTGTACACTTTAAAAACTGCTGTAAACTAGCAGCCATTAAAATTTTAATATGATATCCTTAAATTTAAGAAACGAGAGATTTACAAGTTTGATAAAGGATTATTGATGGCTTTTGCTATTTCCATATTTGTTACTTACTTTCTATCGTCTTTGTTCTAACCGGAAATGTAACTCGAATTAAATTGTTATAGATTAGAGAAACGAGGTTTTTGGGGTTACAAAAATTTCATTAGCGCAATCTAAATATGGACAAATGAGTTTTTAGCGGGATATTGGAATGTCATGCAATGGATTTTATATTTTATTCATAATCTTGTGTTGTTTCTCTCTTTATTTTGCAATATTAGTGCTGTTTTACGTATTATAGTGTCGTTATTGTGCACAAGTGAAGTGGATGGGAAATAATACCATGAAGTATGGACTCTGACTTGCCACAAAAACTCATTGGGAAGTTCTAACAAGACCGCTGCCATCTTGTTAGAACATTGAAATGTTCGCAAGAAACTTTTATTATCATTAGCTACTCGATAATGTTAGTTTTTTATGTCATAGGAGGCAAGCTAACAGACGGCTCACCTTACGTTAAGTGAACACCGTCGTCCATAGACATTGCAATACCAGGGGAGTCGCAAGTGCGTTGCCAGTTTCTGTTTGGGAGAAGGGGAAAGGGGGAGGGAAGGAGGGAGGGGCGAGTGTAGGGGAGGTGGGCCTTCAGCATTCTCACTGACCGAACGAAACGCAACAATGCAAGCGCTGTTACTTCACGTCGGTTTTCTGTGAGAGGGTGGTACTACCCCGGGTGAGCCGACCCATTCATGCTATAACCAGTAACTTCAACGTGGCTCTACCACCTACAAAAATAATCTACTGGAGGATTGGTTGCTACAAGTAAAAAAAAAAAACATAATTATTTTTCTAAATCGCCATCCACTTAGCGTTTTTTCATGTGTTGGTAAATATTGTGTGAATATACTCAGTGTGAGACGTTTTGTGGCATTTTAATCCATATTCTAGACCCGAGAGTTCGCGAGCTCGACGGTTGAATATAACTGTTTTTTTAAATATATTATGAGCATAATTTTTACTTCCGTGTCTTTATGCTAAATGAAAAAGGCGAGGCAGTCATAAGAACTGCTTACAGAAGTAAAAAGCCTATGTCTATGACCTATGCTTCAGGATCGGATAAATCGGATCAGTAGTTTTGACGTGAAAGAGCGACAGATAGAAAGACATAGTTACTTTATACATTTATAATATTAGTAAGGATTAATAAATAAATAACAATCATGAATTTCCACTACATAATACTCATATAATCTCTGTGAGTCATTCGGAAGATTCATTTAAACTAGCTTATAAAATATCAAAAAGATTACTATCGTTTTGATAGTCTACCATTACCTCTAAAACCTTCACCTTTACAAATAATTTGAAAAAAACTTTAATCAAATGTCAAAAACGAGTCGCATTTGCGCACGAAAGGAACTTATGTTGATTCGTAACAAAAAAATAAATTTACTACCTACATGCCCACCTACATGGTAAGGAGTTCATTTTTAAATTCATTATGCACGAAATCTCATATAAATAAAACACAGTAACATACTCGTATATCCCGGTGCTTAGCGTAAATCTCAGAATCTGGTGAAAAGGTTCAATGCCGCGACGAGGCCTCGTATTTGGCAACATAAGCGACGATATCATATCCGACAACGAAACATAATGCCTTTATTTTTTTGCGAAAACTTTTTTTTAACACTATGCCTGATGGTATGCACAATGCAATCCAAAAACAACGGTGACTGCTGAGAGATACGCCATCCTTCGTCGGTCGCCGCTGTCATGCCGGCCTGCGTAAATGCCTCTTCAAGTTACGCTTGAAGGACCCCATATTATAGGAAGGAGGGAACACACTAGCCGGGAGATTGTTCCACAGCTTCACGGTATGGCAAAGATAGTATGGCAATGGCATGCATAACTTTTATTTTGGCAACAAATCTTCCATATTATTATTGACATGGTCGAATATGTAACAACAATACAAATGCCTGCGATAATTTCAATGTTCTAACAAGATGGAGGCCCCTTGCTAAAACTTTCCAGGGAGTATTTATGGCATCTCAGAATTCATACTCCGTGATATTATTTCCCATCCACTTCACCTATACACAATAACCGGACTATATTACGTAATATGCCGACAATATTACAAAATATAGAGATATATAACACAAGATTATGAATAAAATATAAGAGTCACTAACTACACTACAGACTAAGATCTTGCCAAAAACTCGTATAGAAAGTTAATGCTTTGTATTTTTATCAGCGGATTGTTCTTTGTTAAAATTTGATATCATTTTGTATTTTTATGTTACGTATAAGGAGGCCGGATGACAATGTTGTGTCTTGAATTTTCATTCAAGCACTAGCCTGTGCCCACGACTTCGTCCGCGTCAAATAGTTTGGGCTAACGGTAACATGCAGCGCATGCTCTCAAGAAAAAAAAACCCTATTTTGAAACATTCTTCATTGGTGCTCCGCTCATCTAATATGAGGATATATCCTATACCCTATAACCTTCCTCGATAAATAAGCTATATAACACTGAAATAATTTTTCAAATCGGACCAGTAGTACAACGTCACAAACTCACAAACTTTATCTCTTTATAATATTAGCATAGATATGCTTTTATAAGTAATTTTGCCAGTGTCAAATGTGACAAATTGACGTTTTAAACTTCATAGCGGGCAAGGCGGACGTTGTTCCGCCTTGATAATTAAAAAAAATAAATCGTCCTCAAAAATCACTTTACCGGTTTTGAGTTTATCGCGAACAGATATACAAACATAGCAGAGGAGTTAGTTTTATAATATGAAGTGGTAACCTAAAAATGGCAATAATAATAATGTATATATATATATATGCTCACGGATACGATTTTTACGTTAAAAAAACTACATATAAGCAAAAAAAAGGTGCGGACCAAGAGTCTGCAGACTAAAACAAAATATAAAAAAAAACCTAAAAATGGCATATCACGGAACAGTAATTAATTTCAGATATCCTACGGATTATGATTTTACCTCCGATCCCGATTTCTATGACAATATGATCTGGCAACACTAACGGGTTTTTAATACGGAGTGTTGAATTTGGCACGCCCGATTCCGGTTGTGTCAAATTAAGAAAGCATTAAACAAAGACAGCTTTTTTAATTATTTGTTTATTAATAGTTATTATAGCAGATTTGATATTATGTAAATATTGTCTGTTTAAATATTTGTGCATGTTACTTTTCATGCCGATCGGTTGAATAGTGTAGAAGCTGATATGCTAAATGCTGCATAGTGTTGACTTTATCCTGGAAAGACGGTAAACGGTGGTAAAGTTAGCTTATTAATATATATCCAATATTAGAAAGCTGATGATTTTGTTTACCTGAACACGCTAATCACAGGAACTACTGTTCGATTTCAAAAAGTCTTTCAGTGTTAGATCGCTCATTTATCGAGGAAGACTATATATCATCACGCTAAGACCAATAGGAGCGGAGAAACGAAGAACAATGTTTCAAAATCGTTTTTTTTTTTACTTTTGGGAGATTCCGCTGCGTGTTAGTGTTAGCCCAACGTAACTATTCCACGCGGATGAAGTGACAGACGTCACTATAGTTCACAGATAGGTCCACCCTATAATAGTAATAAAACCCACTTGCAACGGTGCTTGAACTCACTTTCAAAAATCCGTAATGTGCTATAGGACTTTGTAATAAAACCTAACAATATATAAATAACCTTAAAAAGCTTTTATTGTCGATAGACTTGATGTTCGAACTCTTTACCACTGATCCTAAAAAATTGTAATGATCTTCAAACATACAGTTACTGAAGTATAATTTAAATTTAACTCTATGAAATGAGTCAAAGTAAACTAAAATTACAGACAAAGCCGCTGACAAAATCTAGTTGGGCTGACAATAAATTATAGTATGTCATCGCGTAACATATGGGTGTGAAAGAAAACCAGGACAATATCTCAGTGTAATATAAATTATTAGTGCCATCATAGATCACTGTCTGTCGAATTTCGTTCTGATTTGACGAAATTAGTGAGCTGAGTCGAATGAATTAACATCTTTTACCGTGTAAACATTAATCACACCGTGTCAGTGTTGCCAGCTCATTGCGGAAAGATCCTATTATCGTATTTTTAAATAACTTTGTTATTTATCTTGATTTAATCAGTGAAATTTGCTTTTAACATGTCACAAGTCGTGGTGGTGGAGCGGTTTGATTAGTGGAATATCAAACCGATGTCCGCAGGTTCGAACCACGTCATATACCAATAAATTTTTCGGAGTTCGCTTACATTTACTAGTTTAAATTGGTAACAGTATCGGCTGACGGTGAAGGAAAACATTGTGAGGAAACCTGAACCTGAGAAATGTTCTTGTAGTACTATCGTATGTGGGAAAAAATAAAACTGTGGATTTCTGTGAAATCACACATATGTTGTAGCCTGGCGTAGTGTTTATGCCCATACTTTCCTTCAGTAAGAAGCCTATAAACCTGCAATGGGGGTCTCTTACAGCCTGGTGATGATGATGACTACATCACAAAACTATCTTAAGATTCTAGCAGATTAATTTTTATCCACAACTAAATTGTAAATAATATCTGTGAAAATGGTCTTATAGGATACCAATAATGAGAAGTGTGATAAATGTCTGCATTATTAGTGATCATATCATCGTTCATCTTTATTTCTTAATCGAGGACTTCTGATATTAAAAAACTTAGAATGCATGTATTTATTTCTTTTATTTTTGTCGACCAATCTTCTAACATTTTATTAGTGCCATTGTTGAGTACGTAATGATATTATAAGTTTTCTGCTATAATTACAAAGAACTAACAAGATAGTTTTGTTAGAACTACGGAGTTTTAGGGTAAGTCAAAATCCATGCTCCGTGCTATTATTATTGTGCACAATAACCAAACCATATTACGTAAAACACCACGAATTTTGCAAAATGTAGAGCCAAGATTAGGAATAAAATAGATATAATCCCCTACATAACAATCCAAGATCCCGCTAAAAACTCTCACGATGCATGTAACTATTTAGACGAAGCTCCGAGTTTTGTCTACCATGGCAACCCAAACGAACGGTACGTTCTAAAACTGGTGACAAACTTAAACAAACTGCTCCGACGATCATCATAACGACGATTAAAGTTATAAAAGAAGCTGTATTTACCTCAAACCGTCATATCTGCCGCATTAAAACAATAAAAATTAGCTACATTATTACAATTATGGCTTTTAATGTTTGCAAAATGATTTTGTATTCTTATGACTGGAATCCCGTTACATTTAGATACTCTTTATATAAAAGTTTAGAGGAAATAAAAATGTTCATTCATGGATATAAAGCACTGACATCGGCGAATATTTGTAAGACGCTTCGTCTTTTGTAAACTCTGAACACGCTTTTGTTAAACCCTGTATGTTCACAAAGTATAAATATTGTTCTGTACTTTTTTTTATCAAACCTAATAATATTGTGACAATAAAAAATATTAAAAAAAAACCTATTATTAAATGGTAATAGTAATTTTCAATTTAATAAAGCAGAAATAAATGGTGAAAGTGAAAAGAGAGCGGCGATAAAGTCCTCGAAATATAAACTTTCGTTTCGGGCGACGTGTTCTAGTTTCGATTAAGGTAGAAGGGACTTACTATTGAACAACTATGTTGCATTGTAGGTTCTTAATAACTATAAATCAAACTGTTAATATATAACAGTATTAATTTTGAAGCGGTAACGGCTCAGTTGGTTACGACTGAGTTTATCTATAGTTTTCGGGGAAAGAAAACATCCTGATCAAACCACAATATGATGGTAAGGCTTTTCCCAAGTCTGCCTGGGTAAATACCAGCCTTAAAATAAATCAATCTTCCGGCAGCTGCACTCGAGAGCCATAGATTTCTTGATATATAAATTTCTTCTGTACGTGTCACTGTACTTCTCGCAAATGGCTGGACCGATTTTGATGAAATTTTGTGTGTGTTCCAGTGGATCCGAGAATGATTTAGATTCATAATTGGAACCGTTTGGTGGCGCTGCGGTCGTATGATAGGGTTTTTTATTATCAGCCTGGGACAATGTCCACCCGGCCAGCTAGTATATATACTCTTTCCTCGATAAATGGGCTATCTAACACTGAAAGAATTTTTCAAATCGGACCAGTGGTTCCTGAGATTAGCGCGTTCAAGCACACTCTACAGCTTTATAATATGAGTGTAGTATAGATTATGTAAATATTTTTTTTATATTTATAGATGATGTTTTGACTAATAGGATCGAAGCACCAATGAAAAATATTCCAAAATCGGGGTTAACGTACGTATTATTTAAAAAAAGAATCACCTTCTGCGTAAACGAAGTCGCGAGTTAAAGTTATCGTTAGCCTAACTAACGCGGACGAAGTCGCGGGCAGTAGCCAGTGTTATGTATTAAAAGAATAATCCAGTCAAATATGTGTACAAGTATACTGCTCTTATTTTCAAAGGAATGTCATCTTTGACTCTCACCTTCAAAAGTCGAAACCTACTGGCTTACATTGTGCGCGTGCGATGTTTTTGCGTTGCGTTCACCGAGTGCTCGCGTAATTGGCTTCATTTGGAACGTCTCCCGGACCTTTATGATCGTCCCAGATATGCCCCATACTCTTAACTGGATTTGTGCAACTGGACGTTGATCGGTGTTTGAACTTCGCCTTCAAGGTTTAAAAAACCAACGTGTTATGAGAATTATCTTATAAATGGTATACATATTGTTACTCTCGTGGGTAATTGAAAAGATTACGGAGAGACGATGAAAATAAATTTGTTTGTATTCGGTAAAGGCAACATCACAATATCACTAGACTATGGTCGTATCTACTTTATCTACTTCTAGATTTCTTCCTATCACTTATCTTTATATTCGATTCGATGTCCACAATGATGAGAAAAGATTACATATGCCAAAGACGCGAATGATAAGATGGATGTGGGGTGTAACTAGAATGGATAAGATTAAGAATGAGTTTCTCAGAGGAAGTTTGAAAATAGCACAAGTGACAGAGAAGTTAAAGAGTAATAGGTTAGCATGGTACGGGCATATTGTGAGAAGAGATGAAAGTCATGTAAATGAAAAGATCTTGGGTATGAAGGTAGACGGATGTAGGAGTAAAGGAAGACCGAAGAAGGTATGGATGGATTGTGTGAAAAATGATGTGTGTATAAAAGGTGTGAATATTAAGATGAAATCTGACAGGGGAGAGTGGAAGAGAAAAACGTGTACTGATACTACTTAGGTGGGATAAGGGTAAGAAAAAGAAAAAGTTCAGGATAAATTGTCCTCGGACGCCCTGTGATGGGCTTATATGTGATCAGCATAAAAAAATAACACAAGATATACTCGAAGAATATCTGAATATATCCGAAAGTGGGTAGTTTTAGGGCAGTTCGACAAATTTTAATAATACTTCTATCTAAATTTGAATCGAATAGCATTACACGGTTCAAACGTTATTCGCAAAACACTATTTTATATTAGACACCGTAAAATTCATCGAGATTCTATTTAGATCGTGATCTATCTTTTGATCATTTAATTATTATATTTCTCCTAATAGTTTAAGTTAATTTACTAAAACAATAATCGCAATAATTGTAAAGTCGTAACCATCTTCTATACTATAATAAAACTGTAACAAGGCGAAATCTGTACATTAAATATTTTTTGAAAATTTTAATCAGGGTAGACTATGTTATCGATATAGAAGCCAAAAATAATCTTTTTACAATTTTTGTCTGTCTGTCTGTCTTTCTTTCTGTCTGTCTGTCTGTCTGTCTGTCTGTCCCTATGCACACGCATCACTCTGAAAGTACTGAACCAATCTTGACGAAACTTGACATAGTGATACCTAATATAACGAGATTACATCAAATGTACTTTTTGTCCCATAAAATTCAAAGGGTTCTTCAGGATAAAGGATTAAAATCTAGAATCTAAACCCGTATTACTCTGAAAGTACTGAACCAATTTTAACGAAACTTACACAGTGATAACTGATATTACAATGCTACATCCAGGATAGTTTTTGTCCCATAAAACGCAAGGGGTTCTCCAGGATAACGAAAAGTAAAAATTTGTAGTTAAAGTAACTAGACTTTTTTGCGACACCTTAGTACAAGAGTCGGCAACGTTGGAAGAACAAGAATTTTAGAGTACCTGATTCTTTTATATATGAATATATATTTTTTTGTATCATAAGAGGCAAACGACAGGTGGGTCACGTGATGTTTAGTGACCACCACCGTCTATAGACACTAGCAACACCAGGGGATTTGCAAGTGCGTTTCCAACCTGTATATGGGGGAGGGTAAGGGAAGGGAAAGAAGGAAAGGGCAAGAGAGGTGGGCCTCCGGCACTCTCACTGACCGAACGAAACACTACAATGCAAGCACTGTTATGTCACGTCGGTTTTCTGTGAGAAGGCAGTATTAGCCCGAACGAGCCGACCCATTCATGCTGAAACCAGTAATAGCTTCAGCGTGGCTCTACCACCTACAGAAATTATCAATATATCAATAGACAGAATTTAGGACACTTGGTAGCGGGTTAACGTTGTATTTTTAATAGGCATTTTGATTTAATTAATTTTGATTTATGATTAATCAATAATAGGTTTAGGAACATTTTTTTTTCAGTAACTTTTAAAGGCAATTAAACAGTCAGACACATTTTTATAAACAATCATATATATACCCGCTGATATATTTTATAAATAAAAAAAAAGAATGTGGTGTCCCACCAGGTAGGAACGAAATTCCTTCGGCTAATGTAGAATCGACACTATTTGCAAAAAAAAATAAAATCGTGCTCAATTTTATGTAATCGTAATTCAAATTATCAATTAAAATAACAAAATATGTCTCTTTATTTCTGTTTGACAACATAAAATTACATAGAAGTAGAAATAATTACAAAAAAGGAGAAAGGGAAAGGTATTATACACTACTCGCTTGTGTATACGACTGTCGCGCCTGCGCACGTCTCATTTAACTGTTTTATTCCCCACACTTTTTGTTACGGTTTTACTATCAGATTTTTTTCCGTTTGGTAGCGCAAAATCCCTATCTCCTCCAAGCCTGCCGTAAGGAACTTCGTTCCAATAATAAATTTCAAACCAATTATTTTTTTCCATAGTAAAGAACAAATTTCATTTTATTAAACATTATTGACCACCATATAAAACGATAAACGTAAACGTATGACTTGGGATTGACGCGATCTTAAATATATGCGTCGTCGACCATCAGGCTATACGAAACCAAAATACCTTGGGCCGGCGAGCTGAAATATCTCGGTGTCACTTTAAATAAACACTTAAATTTCGATTCACACACAGAAAGAGTGCGAAACAAAGCCGTATGGTCTTGGGTCGTTTCTATCATTTGCTTTGTCATAAGAGAAAAATGTCCCCCAGACATAAACTCACTTTATATAAAACTTGCATCCGTCCGATTATGACGTAAAATTGTTCGGTCTTTGCACATGCGCAAAATCGTATTCAAAAGTTGCAGGTTCTCCAGAACCGAGCCCTACGTAAAATCACCGGTGCCCCATGGTACGTCCGGAATAAGGATCTCCACAGGAGCTAGAGATGCCTTCTGTCTGGGCGTATATAAAATCACTTACACGTAGTTATTTCGAAAAATAAAGCCGCGTATCATCCTAGCCCGTTAGTGCTATCCCCCGCGAACGATGAGCCCGTACCCAACGCTGCGCAGTATAGAAGACGACCGCGACACATTTTTACCGACCCTCCTGATTCAATCACGTACCAGCGAACGATCAATACCAGCCTGTTTCTTCAAACAGAGCGTGTTCTCGCCCACACCCGCATAACCACAGATCACGCCGTCGTGGTCTGGGAGTAAATTTCGCTTCCGCACGCTAAATTAGGCCCTCCTCGGCAACGGCTCAAGCTTAGATCTGTTCCCTCGGCGTGGAGCCCTTGAGTACGCTGCTCACACAATACAGTGACACAAGAGTTCTACCCCTATTTTTCGTTATCCTATCCTATTCTATATAGTTTAGAGGAATTTTTCCTACACAAAATACATATAGGAGTTGTTGAGGCACGCATGCTTGGTACACATGCATGTTTCAATAACTTATATACGTATATAAGTTACCGGACTACTAAGGCGAGCGCTTAAGGCACTCAGCCGGTTTTATTTTGGCAACCAGCTCAAGGGTGCACGGCACACCTCAGCTTGGCTGTTGCCTGTTGCATGCAAAATCGCGACCTATCTTAACTAACCTAACTAACTATTCATATATGTATGAGTTGTTGAAACGTATAAGTGTACCAAGCATACACGCCTCAACAACTGCATATATTTATTATCAGAAAATTGAGAGTTTTTCAGTTTGATAAGGGAAAAAAGTAAACCCTTCTACTTTCATGTGTAAGCGTGTAGGCGTGCACGTGTGTGGGGGTGATCGTGTAGTGTTGTAGCAGTGATGTATATTTGTGTGTCACGATATCGCGCAAGCAACGCACTCAAGGGATCCCTACCGAGGGATTGAACCTGATGTATAAAACTGGCTTGGTTTGAAGGTGATAGGTACTATGTTGTGTGTGGTACAGAGATTATTTATAAAAATATATTGGAAATATATTTCAAATACGTTTTCAAAACAGTTTATAACTCTTAGACAATAGTTTCAAGCGACATTTGACGTTCTCGGCGCGATGTTTGACGCTTCGATATGGTGTTCATATATTTTTCTTTAATACAATGGAGTATAAAAAGGTTTAATACAATTTGAAGATAGTTATGATAAAGTAAGTGTTAGAGATGTTTATTCAGTTTTATGTAGGTTCGTTTTTATTTTAATTGATCCTGGTACATGACGCTACGAACGGGTACTAGGCTTATTTAAAAAAAAAACATGTAATCTGGGTATATGTTTGAGTAAATCCATAGATAGTTTGGATTCACAATTGGAAATGGTAGTTGTGGCTGCAATCGGGTATCAGTTTTATTTGCGGGGTGGTAGGGCTTTACAGCCTGACTGGGTCACAACCACCATGTACATGGCGAAAAAATCCGTAATAGTGACTCGCTTCTGCGCGTCCCGTTTCGGGATCAGCCTGTGCATATCCAGCTTTCTATAGGCCGGCATGATAGTGGCAACCAGCGATGTATAGTGTGTCACTCGGTGGTCGCTATTGTTTTTGGATTATACTGTGGTTACCATCAGGCATAGTGCAGGCATTTTGCCGTGCTACGATAAAAAAAAAAACAATTTTTTTCGCGTGATAACCAATTTGGTGCAAACGAAGTTGCACGGGTCAGCTAGTAACAAATAAAATACTAGTTCTGTTAGTCAGAATAACAAGACAAATATTTTAAGGCAATTAGTTACTCTGATTATTAAGTAATTAAAACTATAAATTAAAGTATGATTTGGCTTGAATTTTTATCTGTGTAATTGATTTAATATTATGAATATGAGGAACATCTGGTACAGATCATATCATATAAATCCAATTATATTAAAAAATCAGTGTCATGATTTTTGTTCATGTTGAGCACTTGCGTATAGTTTTGTCTAACTTGGAAGATAGGTTAATTTATATTTCGATTAATGACCTCAATATTTTTAAATTATATTATTAATTGTAAATTTTATCAGTCTCGAACAGATGGCGCTTTCAATTAGTTCGTGGACAGAGAACTGTAGGACCGACTGTTATAAATATCTCATAGATAGCGCTACCTTTTTAATCTCTTTTTTAATTTTAATTCAACTTGTAATATAATCTATACTAATATTATAAAGAGGTAAAGTTTGTGAGTTGTTTGTGAGTTTGTAACGTTGCAGGGGGTAATCTAGGGAACTACTCGTCCGATTTGAATAATGTTTGCAGTGTTATGTCAGTTATTTATCGGGGATGGTTATAATAGGCTATATATTATAATTTTAAGACCAATAGGAGCGGAGCACTCATGAAGACTGTTTAGAAATCGGGTTTTTTTTCCTCTTGAGAGTTTCCGCTGCATGTTAGCGTTAGCCTAAACTAATTATTCCACACGAACGTAGTCGCGGGCAGAGGTTAGTGTAATGTAATATAATTCAACACATAACAGCAACGCGTAGCCGGGTCAGCTTGTAAAGGATAGTTGCAATGTAGACTAAGCTATAGCGTATCTTAAAGCGAAACAAACATATCAAATAAGATAAAATTCCAATGAAATTAATGAAAAAAGTAATAAACAAAAAACCGGGGAACAGTTCCTCACGTGCCTAACTGTTCGTTCCCGGCTCTTTGTAACAATAAAAAGTAAATCGCACGCGTTCGCACTGGGTCAATCCGCGTGACGAATCGTGAACACGAATGGCCCGGGGGCCCGGTTGTCCCAACTGTGTGGTGGGTGTGATAGCGAGTCGATGTAAGCGATTTGCCTCAGCTTATGCAATAATTTAACTAATTCGTGTTTCATCATCAAAAATACTTTATTCAATTTTGTCTCTCATAAGGCATTTATGAGCATTTTTAGTGGATGCACAAAGAGGAGTAAATTACAGATATCACCGTCATTCACAAATTAATGCACTCTGCTAATGCTAATGCATACTAACAGAGTTTTGACAACAAAACCCGCTTAAACTTACAATACGGTAAATCGGTGATATGCTTCGGGACTTTGTTGTAAAACCTAACATTGTTACTTCAAACTGTCACTGTTTTACTGAGTTTGAAACACGGGACGACAAGTTTGTCACCGTTCGTAGTATTTAGATCATAACGATATATTGTGGAATACAGCTTTTCAAAGTTTTCCGCGCATACATTAAATTATCAAGACATTACCATATATATTTCATATGCTATACAATCAGACGATTCCATTCGAGTTCTCGTAAATTATATTAAGTTGATTTCAGAATGGCATACTTTTAAAAGCGTATCTTGTATAGATAAGATTAGGTTAATTAAACATAATTTGTAACACATTTTGTTATTCTTTATAATCTGTTACTTTTTTAATATTGCCGATATTATCGTATAACCATAGACATATTATTATCCATATGAGAAATAGAGCTAATTTGACTTAATATTTGCTTGTACTTCCGTTTCCTTTACTCAGTGGAAACTGCTAAAAATGGGAGGAACTCATTTAATGCCATTTTTATTACGAGTTACTTATTGTGTAATATTTATTATATATATATATATTAAATATATAAAATATTGCATGTATAAAATATGATACATATATTTTAGATAATCTATTTACCTTGAAAATACACATTAACGTAATAAAAATATGTACTGAATCTCTTCGTAATATTTAATAATGCAAGGATAGTGTTTAAATCTTAAAAAATAATGTATTTTACAATATCTTTACGGATGGCAGGGCATGGCAAAACTGTTCGATAGGTTCGCGTTCAACATACACCAGCTGATGAAAGCCACGCAGCACTGTGCACCTTTAGGTATAAAGTAGATACTTTATTATGCCAAAATAAAATCAAATCTCAAAATTTATAATTATGCTAGAGCTGAATGGATACTATTTATTAAATACTTTCATTAATATTTTTGAAATAAAGTATAGAGATCCTAGTAAATACTTATATTTAGGTACCTTTTCTTTTCACATTTTGTAATTTTACGGCGGATCTTTATTATGTATTTTTATATACTAGTGGGCGCCCAGTGGTCGACATTCGACCATAGTTATTTGATTTTTTAAAGTTTGAACTTTATTAGGGTTCTTTAGTCAAAGGATATAACTTCTATAATCAAAGGTTTTCATCATGGCTACTCAGTTATTTGCCATGATCTTTGTTATATAATCATTAAAAAAATCTACGTGTAAATGAAAATGAAAATTAATTGTAAATTGAAAACAAAAATCACGTGGTAATGCTCTCAAATTTTAAGCAAACATAACTCTATGAAAATAAAGTAATTTATCGCAACCCATGACACAATTTTCAATTAAGTTTATGAACAAAATCCTTATTTTGATTACACAAAGTATTATTTGGCTCATTTTTTATTAAATCATTATTTGAAGTGAGTTCACCATAAAAATAATAAACATTACTATAATAGTTATATTTTATAATATAATTGTTGAATGTAGGATGAAAAATGGTAATTGGAACGTAAGAGTTAAAAAATACATACAGTCGAGCATAGCAACCTCCTTCCCTTCAAAACCTTTTTTTGAAGTTCGTAATTATTGACGGCTGTCAAAATGTCTTTTATATTTACATGTGTGTATATGCTGTGTAAAATTCAAGCATTAGTGTGAGTAACGCATATTTTAATTAATTTAATGTACTTCTAATGCATTTTTTATAAAATAAACAGCTTTCTGCACTTCTCCGCCATATAAACTTTAACTATGCCAAATTTCAAGTTCACCCGTTTACGGGAAATAGGTTAAAAAGGGGTACGATTTTTTTGCTTCACGTATTAATATATAGACAACAAGAATTATTGGTGTGTCCGAGATATATAAATTCCGACACCGTTTGATCTGTCGTCCAAAAATCGATACGTCTAAGTTCCGTCAAGATTTTTTGTGCAGATTTTTTATTGTACTATAACTCACCAGTAGGTGGTGCACAGCTTTATCTTATTTTTATTGACTTTTCTAATATAGTAAATTAAAGAATATTATCAAAATGTAACATATTTTTGTGATTTTAATCGCTTCACGCTTTAACACGGACCGCTCACTATCGCTACTATGAAATGAATTCCATTAACTTAACTATGTATGACTGATGACCGTTACTGTTACCAACTTATCTGTAAAACTGTTTGTCTGACACGTCGCATGTTTTTATGTTATTTGTAATAAAAAAAGTGAAATACATAATTGGCAAGTCGCGAGAAATCACCCGTCTATTTATAAGTAGTCCTGTGCAGTTGTAAAGACTTTGCCAGATCAATAGCATGGACAGTTCGAAAGAGAAAAAAAACCGTATATTCATCTGTTAGTAAAGGCAAAAAATTATAATTTGAAGTTATTAATTTAACTATAGTTTAATTAATAATGAATAGTACTATTATGTTAGTGTAAGGAGATTTACATTTAATATTTATACAATTAGAGTAGTTATATTGATTAAGGATAACCAATTTTGGGGTGTAAGGGGTGTCGAGTAACATCTTAAGGCTTGAGACACCCAAGCCAACCTCACCTGCACGTGGTGCACCCTGCTGAATAACAAACGAGGCAATAGCGAAAGCGGGGTCGTAGGGTTTTACAGCCTGACTGGGTCGCAACCACCATGTATATGGCGAAAAAGCCTGTCATAGTGACTCGCTTCTGCGTGTCGCGTTTCGGGATCAGCCTGTGCATATCCAATACCGAGTGACTTTCATCATTATGGCTGGCATGACAGCGGCGACCAGCGATAGATAATCTGTCTCGGTGGTTGCCGATGTTTTTGGATTGTACTATGCTTAACATCAGGCATAGTGCAGTCACTATGTCGAGCTTCAATAAAAAAAAAATGGCGGCACGGACCGTGAGCGTGTTGTGCGTTCGTTTAGGGGTTATTTGGAATACATTTTGTAGAATAGTCCGGTGAAGCTGTTAAGACCTTGCTGGGTCAATAGCGTAGTTATTTCGAAAAAAAAAAACATTTTGTAGTATAGACTGGAATCTTCTCTCTTTTAATCTTCTGTTTTAATTCAAATGTATCTTTATTTCCCTCAAATTATATCACTAATATTAAATTTAGTAAAACCAGACGTAGTTAATTAAAACGTTATATTACTCATTTGAATAAAATTATTGTGAAGGTCATCTTTCAACAGAAGAACTGTAATAATATTATCAAATAATATAATTAAAATTTATAGCGTTACCCGAAACACGTTCGTTGACTCGATAAATGATATTTTACTTTATTATCGCGACTCGTATAGCTATTTCGAAACCCATTGTTTTGGTGGTAATGTAAAAGTTCCGTTTAGGTTGAAAGCAGCTTAATATCCTGAACTGTATTTGAATACAGCAACAAATTTCAATAGCTTCTCTCGAGGTATTTTTGCCCCACCATAGTATGACAATTATGAAATAAAAAACTGGAAATACGTTCAATGGACCTTGCATCTCATCTCTTACTAATAACAGTCATATTAGGGGGACTAAGATAATTCTTCTCAACCCGTAACAAGCCAAACCTTTCGAATTTACGGCAGTTTAAATTTCATACTGTCTATTGGACAGATGTAAGTTATATATATATATATATTTTTATCGAAGCACGACATAGTGACTGCACTATGCTTGATGTTAAGCATAGTACAATCCAAAAACGTCGGCAACCACCGAGAGACAGATTATCCATCGCCGGTCGCCGCTGTCATGCCGGCCATAATGATAAAAGTCACCCGGTACTGGATATGCACAGGCTGATCCCGAAACGCGACGTGCAGAAGCGAGTCACTATGACGGGCTTTTTCGCCATATACATGGTGGTTGCGACCCAGTCGGGCTGTAAAACCCTACCACCCCGCTATCGCCATTGCCTCGTTCGTTATTCAGCAGGGTGCACCGCGTGCAGGTGAGGTTGGCTTGAGTGTCTCAAGTCTTAAGATGTTACTCGACACCCCTTACACCCCAACCAATTTCCATAAACTCCTCTAATGGTACTACACTACACAGCATAGTTCGAAGAAATCTGAATCAAATTATCAAACCCCAAGACGTCAACAAGCACTCCGACATCTTATCTCGTCTGTCACGACTGCCGCTAGCTAAATTAATTAGGAAAATATTTTTTATCATCTCACAGCTCGGATTAATCGTGACTTGTTGAATTCGTGCTGAAAGCCTATAAACGATGTTGATATTTTCATTTCAAGTTAAATACTAACTAATATTATAAATATAAATGTGGGTTTGTCAGTTTGGCTTTCATTACTCAAGCGATCAGTATGAATTTTTATATAAACGTTGAGGTACAACATGGGGTAATTTCATAAAAAACGTATTATTTTCGATGGATAGATTAATTCTGTATTAAGGCTGGCCAAAGCTAGCACTTCATAAATGTCACATTATATAAGTAGCTATATCTCCAATAATTATCTTATGAATTCTTCATGGAAATAATCTTTATACTAATATTATAAAGCTGAAGAGTTTGTTTACTGGAAACACGTGGTAATCTCAGGAACTACTAGTCGAATAACTGCAACACCAGGAGAGTCGCAAGTACGTTGCCAGGCTGTGTTGGGGTGGGGTGAAGAAGGGAAGGAAGTATGGGAAAGGGAGGATAGGTGGGTCTCCGGTGCTCTCACTGACCGAACGAAACGCAATAATGCAAACACTGTTACTTCACGTCGGTTTTCTGTGGGAGAGTGGTACTACCCCGGGCGAGCCGACCCATTCATGCTAAAACCAATATTAGCTTCAGCTTGGCTCTACGACGTACAACTACATAACATTTCAAGATCCCGTCAAAAACTCCTGTTTTATTGTTAAAATATGCAAATTAGTATAATGAATATGTGCAAATGGAGTATCTGTGTCATAGTGTCGTGCTTTCAGTGGCCTTGCCCGCTTTCCATAACTCAATGTCATTCTACTGAATTGATGACTCGACCGTTCCGTGAGAATATGGTTTTGGCACGAACATTCACGACCTCGATTATTGGAAACTGTATTTTTTCCAGCGTGTAAATTGATTCTTTGTTGCATTTCACGCGTATATTAATGGAGTTGTTCTCTTGATTTCGATTTACTGTCCGCGTCAGCTCTGTTAATTTTGCAGTCTACGTTTACTTCGTTGTTGAGTATTTTATTACAAACCCCTGCAGTACATACTTTTCTATGTAAAAAGTACAGACACAAGTACAAACACAAGTTCTTATTATATGTATAGTTGAAAATCGATATATCTGAGATTGATGATTCACCACCGCTTGTCCCGACCCTCATAAAAGGTGGCATACCTAAGTGTTGTCCAATTAATTTATTTCAATACAGTTTGTCACTATATGACGCTAGACCTGAGGTTTTCAATCTGTGGGTCAGTATCGCCTTGGGGTCGCAAAAACATCATAAAGGTGTCACAGGGGCAGCAAAACCTTAGTAATGAAAAAAAAAACAACAAAATATTTTAATAAGGAAATGTTATTTAAGGACTTTCAATTACAACAAATCAACAAAAATAAAAAAGATAACTACAAATCACATTCACATGTTACTGATATACTTTGTAGTGCCTGGACGACCGACCCTAGCTCGGTTCATTAAAATACATTTTCAAACTACAATAAACTGTTAGGTTTGCCTCACAAATTTAGCATTTGTTTAAAAAAAAAAGATATCTCATTTCTGTCATTCGGATTCGAACTGGGTTTAGACTGATTTTCGAAGCAGCCGATTTCCATCTGAACTATTTTTGTTTTGATAGCGGCGGCGAAAATTACCTTTATATTCTAGCTATATTTTTTCATTAACTGAAAACTCAGATAAAAAGTTTTCTATGTAAGAGATCTAGTTAGATCGATTTATCATCCCCGAATCCACCTACACACTAAGTATCACGGAAATCGCTGTCTCCGTTTCCGAGATCTTGAATATATAACAATATACAAGAATTGCTCGTTTAAAGGCATAGATTTAACCGATAGCTGATAATGACAATAAATAAAAATATACAGTATTCAATATTTGTCAGAAATATAGGTTAGAAACAGTGAAGGACACTTATAATTCTACACACTAATAATATCATGAAAATGGTAGAAAAGCACTGCATTATATTATTGCTTAAGCTATTATCTTTTATAATATTGTAATTTAAAGCGGATCGAGTAGCGTTTGCTTATGTTTTAAAATCAAATCACGATTTTTTTTTATAAATAAATATTTTCGGTTGTTACAGAAGCACTGGAATCAAGCATAGAAGACTCTCATATCGGTAAGTATATAATTAAATTTATACTCCTGATATAAACCTATCTCAAATATAACTGAACAATTTATACACACAAAAAGAACTTTGATCTGTCATGGGCATTAATTAGGTGTTAGAACATCCGTAATTCGGCGAAGCTGTAAATGCCTGTCAGGCCAATAGCATACTCAGTAAAAAAGCTAAAACTCATGAGTTCGTTTTTGGATTTTGCACGAGTGTCACGATGAAAATAAGACCAAATCTTCGCTATAGAATAAAACCCAGTAATCAAACAAAATAGTAGTTGAACATCAGTCTGTCAATATTTTGGAAGATATCCCTACTGTTTTATGTCTCACTCACTTTTTATATCGTTTTAGTCCGGTGAAGCTGTTAAAACCTTGCTAGGTCAATAGCGTAGTTGTTAATTTATATCAACATTTGTAACCGAGATTTTTCATTTAGCTTTAAGATTTTTCAAACCGTTTTTTCTGATACAGATTTTGTCTTGACAATTGCAAAGGCAAAAAAAAAGAAAAACCGCTCTTAAAACATTCTTCATTGGTGCTCCGCTCCTATAGGCCTTAACGTGATAAATGAGCTATATAGCACTGAATTTTTTCTTTAACTGGACCAGTAGTTCCTGATATTACCCTCTACGACGTCACAAACTCACGAACTTCACCTATTTATAATATTGTCATGGTTACTGTTATACACGATAAATTACATTCTTTTTTTTCGAACTGACTTCGCTATTGACCTAGCACGGTCTTAACAGCTTCACCGGACTACTTACATTGCATTCCTTCATTTTCAACAAGCCTATTGTTAAATGTATCCGACGACCAAAACCATCACAATGTGTAAATCTTTCTGAAATGATGGGCAATTAATTATTATTATTATAGAAGATATAGAAAAATAAACATTGAGTAATTTCACTATACAAATAAATGGAATAGAATTAAAGGTGGAATTATTTTAAATGCACTGACAATTTACAACACGGGGGCCGTCGATAAAAACAAACCCTAGATAGCTGGCCCCGAATAATCGATTCATCGCGTAATTCCAGCCAGCTCGTTATAATCGATAACATTCCTTCACAGACGTCCCCATGTCACGTACATCAGACATAACATCCTAGATTATTGGTCGGGTCATACAGCACAAGTTATAAGATGTTGAGATTTTATTAGAGAAAAAAAACTGCGTAGGTGTATCGCGTTACGTTACTTGTGTCAGATTCATTCTCATTATTCATTCTGAAGACTCTTCGGTAAATGATATCAAATCGTGTAACAGCTACGCCATTGTGATTTGAAATTTATTAACAAAGTTTTTTCTTCACGCTATTGACCCAGCAAGGTCTAAACAGCTTCACCGGACTCACATATATGTACTTCTTCTAAGTAGTATGACGTATCATGAATAGATACTCATAATAAAGGTTTCGTCTCATCGATTACATGAAAAAAAAAATTAATTGATAAAGCTCGTTGATGTATACTAAATAAAAAAAACCACTTGAGAACTAGAGTAAGAAAGTAAATACCGCATTGCTTTGCCTTCTACTGGTATATAAGTAATATATACCTAACAAGCGCGCCCATGGACGGTGTTCTGCCATGGCAATAAAAAAAACTTGACAAATTATATACCTAAATCTTCCTCACAAATCCATCCAGTAGTTTTTGAGTTTAACGTGAACAGATAGACAGTCAGATGTGGTAGAGGACTTTGTTTTGTACTATAATAAGATATGTATTTTATTAGCTTATTGATAACATGCCTGTAACCTGTAACTTAGGGCACAGGCCAACGTGGCATACTGTAGCGGACAGCGCGTGCGCCGACCCAAATACTCGCCTCTAACGGTGCGTACCCGGCCACTGTGCGTCGACCTTTATAGCACGGATCTCTTAAGTATTTACCCTGGGTATATGTAGCCCTGGCGTAATTATAACCGGTCCTTGATACTTTTAACTTGACAACGTGTCAAAGACATTATCTACCCTGTCGTAAATAGTTCGGTGAAGCTGTAAAGACCTTGCCAGGTCAGCAGCGTTTTCATTAAAAAAAAATCTACCCTGTCGCGTTTCTGTTAACCAATATACTTATTCTATTTGATTAATGCTAATAAATCATCATCAGCCTGTAAGAGACCCACTGCAGCAACATATGCCTCTTCCCGAAGGAAGGTGTGGGCAAAATCACCACATTAGTCCAAGACGTATTGGCGATCTCAAACTCTGAAATCCTCAGTCCTATAGTTTCTCTTCTATCCATCTCAAACCACTCTGAGTAATTAGCAGACGTCTAAATAGGTGTATTATCACGGATTATTTTTCAACCCTTAAAATAAACAGATATTCCTTTTTTTTCTCGAACTGACTACGCTATTGGCCTTGCAAGGCTTTTACAGCTTCACCGGACTACAAACAGATATTCCTGTGATTATTACAGTGTTGGTGAATATTAAAAATTATAAGCGTAGAAAAGAAATCTAAATTCACTTAGATGAAGAGATTCAACACATGCTTTTATTTTTGTCTTTCATATATACTTCGTTACAATCTAGAATTAAACTGAGTATAAGCATTTAAACAACACTTGGAATCTAATAATGAAACATTTCAGCTTCCTGAAGCCTTATGAGAGCGCGACGTTAAAGAATTCGAACACTCATGAATACCTCTAAGTTTTCACATACCAGACAGTTCAACGTTTTAAAAGAGGATTTTGTGTCAATTGTTTTTATAATTTTATGTATAAATTTAAGTGATGAATTGTGAAAATTAGAATTTTAAATATATATCATTACCTATATTGAAACTATAAACATATCCTCGACTAACATTTAGTCTTGGTTTCTATAACATCACTTTACGCTACCAAAGTTATTGTAATTTGAATGACGACGCGACTTAAGTACGAAAGAAAAGTATGGACATAATATATTCAGATGATTTAATTAATGGTGATTTTTTTACTATAGGATTCACGTGGATGGAGTCGCGGACACACCTAGTATTCAATATTATAGTGTACATTACTTTGCACCTCAGCCCAGATAGGCATACATATGTTGAAAGTGTATTTTTTTTTCCCCTTTGTCCTTCCAGGGTTGTAACACCCAACAAACAGAAACACCCACGTGAACTAACAGTGCTTGCATTATTGCGTTTCGTTCAATCAGTGAGAGTGCTGGAGGTCTACTTCTCCTCAGCTTCGCCCTCTCCTCTTCCCTTCTTCTCCCCTCTCCTCTTCCTTTCTTCTCCCCTCCCCTCTTCCTTTCTTCTCCTTCTCCCCTAACACAGGCTAGCAACGCACTTCCGTCTCTCCCGGTGTTGCAAATGCCTATGGATGGTGGTGATCACTTAACATCAGTTGACCCACCTATTCGTTTGTCTCCTATAATATAAAAAAAGTTTAGGAAATATATGTTTGAGTACGTGTGAACTATATATATATATATATATATATATATATGACTAGCCTCTGCCCGCGACTTCGTTCGCGTGGAATAAATACTTAAAAAGCCCGATTTTTAAACATTCTTCATTGTTGCTCCGCTTCTATTGGTGTAAGCGTGATGATATATAGCTCATAACCATCCTCGATAAATGAGCTATATAACATTGAAAGATTTTATTAATCGGACCATGAGATTACCCCCTACAACGTTACAAACTCACAAACTTTACCTCTTTATAATGTTAGTATAGATGTACGGTGAGGTTTTTATCGTAAACGCATGACTTTAGCAGTGATTCGTGTCCAGATAAATAGATAGACATTCCAAAAAATAATTGAAATGTTTTTTAACACAGGACACTTTATCCAAAAAACCTGCAAAAATTGACATTTTGCAAAAAAAAGAAATGTTTGATTTACATTCTTTTTATATGTGTAGATGAATCAAAGAAATTTGCATTTATTAGCTGATGAGTTATATTATTACTCTTGGGGAACTCGAGAGGAGTAAAAGTGGGATCACGTCGTGAAACAAACGAACAACATTCAGATTTTTTTTTTCATATTCAACATTACGCGCTTGGCCACAATCTCATCTGATGGTAAGTGACGATGAGGCCGACGATGTATCGCGCTTACCCACTAGGTGCCTATTCACTCTACTCTTGAAGACTCCCAAGTTATAAGATGTCGGGAAGACAGACGCCGGAAGTGAGTTCCACTCCTTAGCCGTACGTATACCTAATGAATGTGGAAGCAAATCGCTTCGTACTCATTACGGGAATATCAACCACGTAACAGTGGAAACCCTCACGGCGTCTAGTCATCCTCAGATAGAATGGGGACGGCGGAATTATATCAAGTGATTCCTTTGCACACTCTCCAAAGTGTAACCTATAAAACACTGAGAGACATGCCACTTTTCGTCGATGGTCTAAACTGAGCATTCTTGTATCCCACAGTTTATTTTATATTAGAACACAGCAGCACAAATACTGCACCCTTATGTAGAATAGAAATGTCTATGGTAGTTCTGCTTTTGCAATTAACATGTAACTTCTAAGAAATAAACTCAAATAACACCGACATAGCCACTTATATGTATTTCTAACAAGTGCCGACTAACGCATAATTAGCAAAGTGAAGCATGTTTAATGAGACGGCAAAGTGTGACAATGAACCTTGAGTTACCTCCTCTAACGGTCTGCTGTTAGTTATGGCTAGGTATAATTATCTGGGGTAGGTTAAACATGTGATAATTTGAGTAAGCAAGCTTCTATGGCGGTGATCTAAACACTTATAGAGATGATTCCCTCATTACAAATGATTCAGTAGTTATCGCTTCAATAATATTACACCTATTTCCAATCTAAGACAACTAGTTTAAGGACATGGCCACTAGCCACAATAACAACTATCTTAGATCAGGGAAAATTTGATTGCGTATTTCTGGCTGCTTGTTAGACTTGACCAGATTTCCAGATTTAGGGAGCAGCGCTAGAATCTGTGCTAGGTTCCAATACATTACCGACAACATCTCAGTTTTTTTTGCCTCAAAATGGCATGCCCAGCTCTGTTTTTAAAGTGCTAGTTTAACCATCTCAATGTGTTTCTCAAAAGTGTCAATGTAATATTAATTGGTCTTAATTAGTATTAGTTCTCCTGTTGGTTATGTATAGTTGCGAGTTGCGGTATCTCATTTAACATCCTTTAGACTATACACGTATACTTTTTGTAACACGCTAAGGTGACGGCATTATGTTCTAGTGGCACAGTACAGCCAATGAAGAACGGTTTCCACCAATCGATTGTCTCGTTTCTTGACTTTTGAGTATAGATTGACCAATGTGTTTATTTTTCGAACTGACTACAGCATTTACAGGTTTACCGGGCTACAGATTGACCAATGCGACGATGTCACAAACTATATAAGGTTTATTTATGGTGATCGCGATTATCGATTATTGGAATAATAGATCGGAAAAAAAAACGATTATGAAGCGTTAATGATTACTAGGTCGTTAACGTTTTCGGCTCCGCGTCGGTTCAAATCCTTGCAACTGAATGGAAGCTTTCAGTGTAGGAAAAGATCATAACAAAACTATAACATGGTAGAGCGGCTGATAAGAGATGGTTGTGAGCCAGACCGGGTGGAATTCCGTCGCTCCCCAATGTGAGAGAGTAATACTTGCTAAGGCAGTAGTGGAGAAAGAGGTAACGGACAACTCGGCTCCCCTCCCGCAGTCGAAGTACCACACGACGGCAACGGGTCGGTGATGTCGTAGTGAGGGCCTACGGATGGACACAGCCATGGTCATCGCTCTGATAACTCTAACACAGGCCCATGTGATTAAGGCGTGTTCATTGTGCCTTCCATAAGTTCGTAAGGGAGGGACAAGTTCTTCCCTGTTCCCTTCTCATACCACGAGTCGGGGCCCTGATGAGAGGTCAACATCCGCCGGGTCGTATAGAAGCACTGCAGAGGCCGTATATACCCCCGCCCCCACTAAATGGTGCAAGAAGTACACTGAGTGGGTTTGTACAAATCTGGCTTTCTCACCTATGCTGCCCGGCTAGGTAGAACTCCAAGAGAATTTCCCACGAGAAAAAAAGAGCGGCTAACTACCACCCTTGATCGTCGCCCGAATCTGTCGCCAAGCAGTCGTTAGTATGTCCTGGCAGGTGCACTTCAAAGCCAGTTATTTCATTTAAAGGTTTTAGAAAATATATGTATATTAAGAACACGCGATATATCAGCTATCTACGGGAAAAAACAGAACTTTAACATTATCTCCTTTGGAAATGCACAACACAACGCCTTACTACTTACTATATGATTAAATTTCTGAAGATAACAGAATATGATAATTATTTGTTGTGTCGTAAATCGTGTTCACGTCTCACGCTATAAATACGCAATAGATCTGTAAATACATTGTAATAAACACTAACACTGCTCCAACAGAACTGAAAACCGAAGAATTCTGATATTTATTCCAAGTTTGACTTAGGACAAAATGACTAACTACACATTAGCTATTCATTATTCTTCGTTATTTATTACAGTTTAACTGGCATTGGTGTTTGGTACAAGTTGTAAGCGACTGGCGTTAAAAGCAAACCTTGCCTTAATATTTTATAACTTATAAAACTCTTTTATTTAATTGAATTTTATATGAGTAAGAAACTTTGAATTAAAATTTAAAACGATAGTATGTACACATTTTCGTCTATAATCACGAAGTATTAGATACATATGAAATAAAATATTTTTCGTACTTTTTAGAAAATGTTTCAAATATTTCGTAATACGTGATATTTGTTATACATAAAGGTATTGTATACATAGTATCAATATATACATTTACATATGCTCGATAGTCTGTATAAACCTGTATAAATCTGTATAAACAATAATTGATTAGCTATTAGTACATTTAATTTTCTCTCCGTCTTTGTATTTTTTCAGTAACATATTATAAGTATATTCAGGAATGATGATAACTACAATACAATTTTCAACTAAGGTTATTTTACTATCGTAGATATCTCTTATTTATGATAATGTTACTAATAAATATATTTTGTATACAATACCTTCTTTCTTTGATGGTATATTCTTTTTCTTATTTAAACATGACAATACATTTAGTTTTAATGTTAATTTTTACTAATATTTGTTTCGAAATTTTCTACAATAACAACACTATACACCAATGGTCGGAAAACTAGTCATACAAAGAGCCAAATACAAACAATACAAAGATGAAGTTTATTGAAAGTGCCTTCCTTTAAACTCCAGCTTTGATTAAGTGGACACATATTTATGGAAATAATTAGTATTCAAAATACATTCTCATACTTACTTTTGCTAAATTATTAATTTCTATGAATTTACCTCTATTATGTAAAATTTCCTTTCAAAAATAACTTGTATTTTATAAGGTAAATTAATGAATAGTATTTTGTGTCTGCATAAAACATTGACGACGAGAAAGAAAACAAAATGCCCGCGCTTTGCCGACCATTTTTATACACTACTCAAATAATTTATTAATTTTCTTAGTACGCAAATATCATCAAACCATACATATTTCTTAGAAACAAGTAACAGTTCTGTACGTATCTAAACAATATTTCTGCCTGTAATATGCTAAACATAAAATGAAAGTAATGAATTATGTGTTAAATTGAAATCCGCCGCTATCTCGTAACTCAGACTGCATCGTAAATTAAGAAGGCATGACGTGTGTTCCGTGACCTTGCCAGCTCGGACGCACTGTTAAATATATACGTGCACAACATTCATCCAAGTGGATTTACATTAAAATACTGTTATACCAAATAATGGGTGAAATCAGTTATGTTTTATTCCTGTTTAGGAAACATAGTATCCTTATAAAACGAATAAAAGCGCCTCCTTGGCATGACGATTAGCACAACGCTCTAGATTTCGTAATTGTTCTTATACCGCTCATCTAATGCTTGTTTAATTGTAATAGCTAAATGGTTTATTATTCGTCTAAATTAAAAGAAGTTGATGTCTTGCCGGGTCAATTGTATGTGAAATTTGATATGGTCAGTGATTGCCAGACAGAATTAGAGCATTCACCAATTATTGTTTTTGTTTATGACCGTTGTTGTATATGATTGTCAATTAGTATGTAGGTATCTCTAAATAAACCAGTTGCATTATAGAAGTCACACAGTGTAGTTTGATTTACGATTTACGAATACAACAACCGTAAACTCTCTGATTGGACACGAAATAATCGAGTATAAACAATCCTTAATAAACTTAGACACTCTAATATGGTTTAACGACCAACATAATTTCAATACTAGAAATAACAATTACAAATTAGTCATCCGTGTTTTAGGTTCAATAATACCAGAAAAGGTTTTTTAGGAAGTGTTTTTTTTTTTTATTTTGGTAATCAGTCTTTCTGATTATTACTGCCGTTGTCCCGTAGTCAATAATATTACAAGCGTCGTGAAATCACTTCAATATTTAGCTTCGTATGAATCAATATTCTAACAAGATGGTGGTTCCCTTGCTAGAACCTTCCAGGGAGTTTTTGTGGCATCTCAGAATTTCATGCTTCGTGATATTATTTTCCATTCACTTAACTTATGCACAATAACCTAACTATATTACGTAAAACGCCACCGAATTTACAAAATATAGTCAAATAAGACAGGATTATGAACAAAATATAAAATCCACTTCATGACAGACTGAAATCCCGCCAAAAACTCCCAGGAATAGTGTTATATTCACCAAAAAGATCCCTAAGCGTATTACTGATTTGTTGGATAATAAGTTCAGGTACCAAGGAGGTTTTACTGTCAAAAAGTTGTTTCAGATTGAGACATTGTGTGAAGTCTGGAAATCTGCTAAAAATGAAAATAACGAATTGTGAATAACCGTTAGTAGATTATTTGTATAGATTAATTATATAGATTGCAAGAGCGTGTATTGTCGGAAAACTCTTTCTAACTTGAATGAGTCCTTACGCTACCTAACGTTATAAAAGAATTCTGCTTAGAGAATGCAAAATTTGGTAACAAAGTAACCTTAAAATGGAGTGACACAGTATTTGAAATACAGCCAGTAATTTTCAACGAATCAAATAGTAATTTAAAAACGTCAAATAATACAACTTTTATCCAATTGTATTTATTCACTTAATCAATTAATGCCTACTGTCTATAAAACACCATTATGTCGTATTCAGATCATATGATTTTCAAAGGCAGAACGCGTTCGACAACGCAGACCATTGTTAAATGAACTCTCTAAACACAAGGATTGTAATCTGCCCCAGTTATAGTCCTGATTAATGAAGATTTATTGGTATTTTATCTCCTAAGTTTATTGCCTCAATTATAGGTGCTCCAATTTGTTTATTTAATCGCTTTGGTTTTGTTAAACTTGATGTGTAACCTTTTAATTTATATTTGGAGAATTATTTTCAAATTTTAAGATATCATAATAGTCTTTAAGCTGTTTATTATATCATACAAGCCATGTTGATAAGGCATTCAATGAGGACCGTTCTGTTCAAAAAATAAATAGAATAAGTAGCATCTTTGTCCTTAAAATCAGTCTGCAACCGAGAAAATGTTCTAGCAGCTGTACTTAAACGCCAGACCTATCTGGACGTTATTCATTAATCATAGGGCTATTCGCACTGGCTGTTATAAATATGACCATTTCTCCTTTGACTGTGTCATTATTGCTTTCTCATAAAGGTGTACGGAAATGTTTGGTCTATTTGTCTTATTCTAGGTAAATTGTCTATGAAGTTTGATGTATTTGTTTGTAAGCTTACATTACTCAATGCTTTCCTTCACCTTCTTCGAACCTTTGACTTGATCCCAATGATTCAATGCTCTTTGAATACCGAAACCCGTTGCTCTTTGATGCTATGTTTAGTAAAATCAATCAATCCACCTTCAGTACTGTCTCGTGGAATTTAGTATCTCGTTTGTATTCTCACATGCCGGTACACATGTGTGTCGCAGGAGTTCTTGTATATATGAGCTAGCTTATAAGCTTAGACAGATTTGCGGTGTTACATCCGATTAGCCCAAGCCGAGATTGGGCTACTATGGAACCCTTGAGCTTATTGCCAAGCGGCGAACTGCCTTAAATGCTCGTCTTAGTCCCGTGAAGCTGTAAAGGCCCGTCAGGGAAATAGCGTGGTCAGTTCGTACAAAAAAATCTCGTTCAATACGTTACGTTTTATATTTAGGCCTTTGGGATTTTTTTTTTCAATTAATAACAAAAACGAAACTGATGAATGGAAGCCACGTTTGCATACCTTGAATTTTTGATCCAAATGTACTGTTACACATATTAAGATATTTAGTATGACCATACTAACATGACCAGAGCACAGAGCACTCTCTGTTTGCATTAGCAAGTGTGTGGGCGATGCTAATGCTACTGTTTCGAATGTATCCAAGAGCTTACGTTTTTAAAATAAAATATGTACCCGGTTAGCGTTTCCGGTGTTTGCGACCTCAATTATTTTAGAGCACCTACTTTATTATAATGTTAACTCTTTGATTTTTGTAGGGGTGTTAATTGATATTGTAGTTTGTTTTTATTTTGTCTTTATGTTATTTTACATTTTGATATTTGGTGTATACTGCTTTTAATCATGTAAAGAAGATTGTGATTGCCTAATTAATTCCAATATATGCTACATCTACATTTGATCAATGACTTTTATTTTTTCCTATATTACAAATCCAAATCATTTAAAATTTTTATTTTCTTATATTAAAATTGACTTATAAACTTAAACTTATAGATTTTTAAGGGCATCTAATAAACGTGATACTTAATAGTATTGTAGATATTTTTGGGGTTTATATATAGCACTTAAAAACATTGGACAGATTATGATGGATAATTTAAAGATTTATTATTACTAAGTATTTCTTACGTGAGTACAATGTTCAGTGCAATACGCACACCCATAATCGGAACCTAGAGGCGCCACGAAGAGTACCGACGGACGCATCCAGTAGGCATCTGAGATAAATTTAACTCCACATCCGAAATCCTGGTGCGTTAACCTTGAATGTATATATTCCCTGCTAAATACGTTCTGAAGAGGACGGCTCGATAGTTCGTCGAACGATAAATCCGATACTTTAATAGGTTGCCGTGTTTTATATAAGGTCGGTGTTTCGTTTTAAAATAGCAGCCTGTTTGTTCGGCCCGATAAGTTGCCTGATTAATGGCGAAACTCTCGCATGTTTTTGTTTATCCGTCTGTTTTAATCGTGCTAGATAATTTTGTAATTTTCAGTTGGTTTTAGTTTACGACGCTCAATTTTGACGTGAGAATTATTTTAGCCGCGATGAGAATAAAATTGCAAGGTCGAATATTTAGTGCTAACTTTTGCAACGTTTCTGACGCATCAAGAACTGGAAATTGGTACTCTGCCAGAAAGAGAAAGAGAAATAATTATACTATAAACCAAGAGAGACAGATTAAAACGAGAGTATAGAACTATATACTCACTTATAAATGAAGCTTTACATTGCTAGATAAGACTGGTAGGTGGTAGAGCCACACCGAAGCTATTACTGGTTTCAACATGAATGGGTCGGTTCGCCTGGGATAGTATCACCCTCTCATAGTAGACCGACGTGAAATAATAGTGCTTGCATTGTTGCGTTTTGTTTGGCCAGTGAGAGCGCCGGAGGTCTACCTCCCCTTACTCATTATTCAGTATGGATTAAACGAACATCCGACGGCAAAAATTAATTAAACATACATTACTCTTCGTGCTCAAGCTGTTGAAGCGTGTCCGTGCATCGACTCTCATGCACTGATTGCTTGTAGATACGATTTTACTTATTGTGAAGAATTATGTAGATATAATGGTTTAGTGGATAGAATGCTTGGGAAGTGCATCAATCAACGGTGCATTAACCGGAGTTTTTGGTGAGGGAAAACATATTGAAAGATTTTAATTTTTGATGCTCGTCCATTTTCCTACATTTATTAATAAGTTGATTATCTATTATCATCTTCATCAGCCTCCAAGAAACCCACTGCATGGCCATAGGCCTCTTCACGAAGGAAGGTATGGGCATATTGTCAACGCTTGTACTGGCGAAAAACTACAAAATTTTCCTTCGCCGTCAGCAGACAGTATCATCAATTTCAATTAGTTCGCGAATTTCGAAGAATTTGTTGGCACATGCCGAGATTCGAACGTGCAGACATCAAAATGATATTCCACAGGTCCAACCACTAGACCACCACGACTACTTTTACTACTGACAACTGACTATCACTAAGTCTTTATTACTGTATTCCAAGATCTGCATTTGAGCGATATGTTCTTTAAATCAATGAAATGAAATTAAAAGTTCTTTATTCGATTTAGGCTCTGAGAAGGCTCTTATGAACATCAAAACTATCGCCGGTTTGGACAGGCAACCCAGTCATCGAGAATAACCGGCGAGAAACTCGATCTATTTTATCTTTTCATTATACATATAAACATAGTACAACATATTTTTATAGGCATTAAAACTCGCTTGACTAAGCATGTTACTATCTTAGGGCACAGCGTTACTGAACTTCAGATGACACTATTAGTTTTTTTGCATATGTTGCATATTTAACACTAGCCTTTGCCCGCGACTTAGTTCGCGTGGAAAATGTACTTTGTTTTTCTTCTTATTCTTCTGTTTTGCAGACTCTTGGTCCGCACCTTTTTTTGCTTTCGCTTTTTTTATTATCTGTGTGTAAAATTTGGGTTAACGCTAACACGCAGCGGAAACTTTCAAGAGGAAAAAAACCCGTTTTTGAAAGATTCTTCACTGGTGCTCCGCTTGTGTTGATCTTAGCGTGATGATACATAGCCTTCATTCCTCGATAAATGAGCTACATAACAGAAATAATGTTTCAAATCGGACGTGTAGTTACTGAGATTACCCCCTACAACGTCACAAACTCATAAGCTTTACCTCTTTATAATATTAGTATAAATTTATTTAAGATGTGTTTTATAGGCCATGTATTTTAATGATATTTAGTCTGTGTGCGTGTAAAGTCCATACTTGTTTGTTGGTAAATACGTTATATAGTGTGCTGTTAATGGTTTTGCGTAAAATTCTGCCCTTTATTTATTTCACGCTTAGTTTAGTTTAGAACATTTCATTTAAAAATTACTTAATCTCGTCTGAATTTACGTAAGAACCGTCCGACCTTGTACATACATACGGCTTCGTGATTAAGGTACGTTCATACGTTTCGTGTTTCGTGTACATTGTAAAAAAGTTTAATCGGCTCTAGTTAATAGGTGAAAACACTTACGATTTTATATATTCGCTCGACCTCGTTACATGGGCTCTTTCACGACTCGCGAGCAGATCGTGTTCTGTCTGCGTATTCGAATCCAATTTGGGTTTTACATTTCTCAACGCGTGAATACATGACCCAAAAAAAATCGAAACTACGTAATGTGTATTTGAGATATAGATATCTATGTCCTTAAGTTTTTTTTTCGTACCTTCTGATAATTTTTTTAACGTAATATATAAAGTGTACTTGGGTATAGCTACCTATATCAAGTATATTATAACAGAAAAGCTGTAGATACTTTACCTACATGATATTTTGACAAAATAAATGCCACGATAATACACACATACGTAAAGTAATATTGTAACGACACGATGTCTTAGATAAAATGTGGAAGTAAGATGACATATTCTCGATATCAATGGTGAAAAATATATTAATTATATGTTAGATACGGGTGGACTGACGGGGCAGTCGTCAAAAATCAGGTATTCCAAGTTATCAAGACGCTGTCGAATCGCTTATCACGTAACTACAACTTTGTACTTATAACATCATTCACCTTAATCCTTAAGTTATTTTCTCGTAACTTCTGATAATTTAATTTTTTCACTAGGTCTTCGACGTAGCATACCGTATATGTTCTATTGGTTTATGAGTTTGTTTCAGAATATATGGTATTATGTTTGTAAATAATAAGCTAGACCTAGGATTATTAAAGCATCGGCAAAAATGAAAAATAAAAAAGATTAGCGAGTGTATCAGTGTGTACACGCGGAGGAAGTGAGGCTTCTTAGGCTGATACCTATATACTAAATTATATACATATGAGAATGCTCATAAACTAAATACTATATGAAGTCCCGTAGTATAAATACTTAACTATGCATTTACTTATTTTAGTAATCTAATAGACCCAGAAAGACAATAATACATACATACCTAACTTATGTTTAGCGCCTAACGCAAAATTTTCCCTACCTTGCCATAAAAAAATTCAGTTATCATAGTAACTATATTTGATCACATGAATTAACCCTTTAATACTAATCTCTTAGTGTGCACGTAGCCTACTAACTTAGTACATCTCAGATAGAAAGTTCTAGATAGTAGAAAGTTGACAGATGATATCAGCTGATACCGCTGTGGAGCTATCGACGTTGTATTGCGAAATACGTCCACTTTGAACAAGACACGGACATTGAACGATATAACCTTGATAATATTAATGTATTACCTACTTATATAAGAAACGCAATGTCTGATTGTATTCTCTGTTAACGATATTTCTAGAATGAATGATACCGATTATAGAGAAACTAGCGACCCGCCCCAGCTTCGCGCGGGTGCAATGTAGGTATTCATTTTAATGAAATGCTGTTTTTTTATCTACATGACATGTACAACGTATGTAATGTATTTAATTGGATAAGGAATAATATTGTAACGTACAAAATAGCTATGTAAATAACATAATTATTTTTGTAAAAAAAATTAAATTGTTACTGTAAGTAACCTTTACAGATAAACATATTTCATTACGAACCTTATCATCGATTTTTTTTAAATATACAATTCCGTAGTACATTAATTTGATCTATCTCTTAAGATTTAGCCAGCGTTTGCGATTTCGGCGCACAAATATGTTTGTTAAGACATTACATTACAAATTTTTAAATTTTTCGGCTTTTCTGTACAGTTTTTTCTGTATGTATGTATTATATATGGAACTACCTCTGGAATCACTCAATCCATTGCTGAAAACTGTGTTAAAATCCATTGAATGGTATTAAAGATCTAAGGGAACAGACAGCGTAAGCGACTTCATTTTGTACTGTGCAAAGAATTAAACCAATTTGATTTGAATAGTAATATTACCAAGTGTAAAGTTAAGACTATTAAAGCGAAGCCGCCTTAGTTGATAGCGTGTTCGGACACCGCTTCGATGGATGTAGGTTCGAATCCGCACGACTGAGTCGGAGCTTTAAGGAAAACATCGGCATTAAAACCAACACAAGATTTTAAAAATTTAATAGGAATATTGAAGAGGAACACTAATGAAATCTTGAAAAATACCCATTAATCCCATACGTGCAAGAGTTTTAATGAAAGGGATAAGCCAGTCATAGAAATGGAGCTGTTAAGACCTTGCTAGGTCAATAGCGTAGTCAGTTAAAAAAAAAAACTACAGACTCAGCGATAATAAGTAACATTCGGGCTTAAGTGACTAAGGATTGAATCTCAAGTTCAGTTGCCTAAATACATCTATATATAGCTTTGGCGACAGAGTTCCAACTTAAAGTCGATAGCTATTCAGCAAATTATTAGAAAAGACATTCCACCAAAAACGAATCAATATTTTTCAGCATTTTTACAATCATCTTATCTGGCTACCTTTGTAAGAACGTAGTGATAATAGACACAAAGTTGCAGACAATAAAAAAAACATAATTCATAGTAATCTTCAATTTCATTTGTACATAGAATGATGAATGCAATGACTATTAATGTAATATATGATGTTATTAAGTGAGGCAGCAAAGCTCTTTACACAATTATGTAATTAAGTACTCACTTCTATGGAATCACTGGTTTATTGTGCAATATAAAATCTCACAGTCATTAAACGTCCACTATTAATGCTACTCCAGAGTTAGTGTTGTAATTGCTTTGCTTAAAGTGGTAGTGAGTATCTTTATGACTACTGATCTTAGAGTTTTTGATTGTTTTGGAAAAGTAGATTTTTCAATTTGGTAACACCACTTTTATCTATACTAATATAAAAAAGAGGTAAAGTTTGTGACGTTGTGAGTTTGTCATGTTGTATCGTTGTAGGGGGTAATCTCAAGAGTCTCAGGAACTACTGATACGATTTGTAAAATTCTTTCAATGTTATATAGGACATTTATCGAGGATGGTTATAGGTCGTCATATCATCAAGATAAGAACAATAGGAGCGGAGCACCAATAAAGAATGTTAAAAATTGGGTTATTTCCCTCTTGAGAGATTTCGCTGCGTGTTAGCATTAGCCCAAAGTGACTATTCCAAGCGGACGACGTCACGGGCAGAGGCTAGTTTATTATATTATTGGCGACCAATTTTCTGGCTTATTATTGCCTAGTGGTATTATTTCCTATCCACTAAACTTGTGTGCAATAACCAAACTATATTTTTCGTAAAACACCACCAATGTTACAAAATACACAGCCAAATAACACAAGATTATGAAAACATAAAAATCCAGTACAAGACATTCCAAAAATCTCGCCAAAAAACTCTACATACCACTTTATCTCTACGTCTATAAGGACAACTATCTCCTATAGGGGACATGTTGAAAAAATGTCCAGATTTAAGCACGAAATAATAGTTCCATGTCCAAACCCTCCAAAATGGTGTTAGCGTAGCCAAAAGTTACGGATAGTTCGAAATAATTTTGTAAATATAACCCAAAATAAATGTTGTAAGAAAACATAGAGTATGATAGAATTTTTGTAAACTTTAAACAATACGCTTAGTGTAGAGTGTTTACTTTTACAAAACTTGTAGCAACTATTGATCATCCTAATTCAAGGCATTTTGACAAAAAAACTTTTAACACCTTTGTTACTTACCCTTAAAATAAATATTACAAGAACTAGATATCTTAAGAAGTACTATAATTACTCAGTAATACCGCTGTCTTCAGATATCGTGTAAACAAATTTAACAAATGGAAAAATAACAGTAAAACATATACATATAGCTAAAATTCTACTTAATATTATTTTTGAAAAGTATGTTTATTTCGGGAGGAGGAAATAAAGTTACGAAATCATGATTTCAGTATAATCATCTGAGTTATAGCTGTCCCTCTCGCACTCTATTTGGATAGTTCTGGTCAGATTGCGACAGAAACATTATCAATTGTACAAATGTCTTGTAAACCGCGTTTACTGTTAAGGCAAATTAGATTTCAGATGTTCCCTTTATTTTAATATCTCAAGAAATCAAAGCCGCTGTAAAAAAAAACAAAGTATTTTGTGCTTTAATATTTTTTAAAACACGCCTAATGAATATTTGATTATTCTTAATCGCATGTCATTATTGTTCTCGGACGTATTTTTGTTACTAATGTTTATTATACATACTCTTTACTAACTTGATCAGTTGGTATTTCAAAGTTATTTGAATGAGGAATATTAATACAAACAAATAAATTGGATATTATAAAAATACGCCGTCATCAACATACTAAAATTAACATAAAAATATAAAGAAAGTTATTCTGTTCGCATATATTTAATTTCTTTTTGTATAATTTTCACTATATTACTATGTAATTATGATGGCACACTGTGCATAACTGTAAATGCTTCCAAAGGTAAAGAAACTTATCGAAAATAAAACGGCATTGACAAATACTTTCGCAAAACGAATTATATGGAAAAAAATATTTTTCGTTCAGCATTCTGATTATAATTTCAAATATTTGCGTATAGTAGGTATATAGGTACAATAATAAATATATTTGTAATATCATTGAATAAATGAGTTTTAGGCGGGATCTTAGTCTGGCGTCTGGTGGATATTATATTTTATTTATAATCTTGTGTTATATGACTATATATATATATATATATATTTAAAGTAGATGGTGGTTTACGTAATATAGTTCGGTTATAGCTTACAAGTGAAATAGATGGGAAATAAAACCACGGGGCCTGAATTCTTAGATGCCACAAATCTCCATGGAAAGTTCTAACAGGGAGCCACCATTTTGTTAGAATATTAAAATTATATTATATTACTACTACCTACCCGATAGTGGCAGTAGTAACTTAAAAGAATGGTTGCTAAAAATAAAATTAAAGAAAGAATACTATGATGTCACATTGTGTATAAGTGTATATTGGGAGTTTTTGGCGGGGTTTTAGTCTGTCATGTAGTGGATTTTATATTTTATTCATAATCTTGTGTTATTTGACTATATATTGTGTAAAGTTGGTGGTTTTTACGTAATATAATTAGTTTATTATTCATAAGTGAAGTGAATGGAAAATAATAACACGGAGCATGAAATTCTGAGATGCCACAAAAACTCCCTGGAAGGTTCTAGCAAGGGATCCACCATCTTGTTAGAATATGGTTTCACACGATGCTTAATATTGGAATGATCGCACGAAGTTTGTGATTTTATTGACTACGTGACAATGGCAATAATAATCGGAAAGATTGATTGCCAAAAATAAAGTTAAAAAAAAAAAAAGTGTATATACTTCAAACGAGCAGTTTGATCGAATCAAAACATTGACAATGGCCAATACCTTCGCGACACAAAATTTGAACACTAAAAAAATATTATATAACTATGTATGTATGTATAATAAATATTTTACAGAACATAAACAATCAACTTGCTGGCTTGTTTATGTAGTTAGAATGTGTGATTGCATTCCCACGCGTAATTAAATACCGATTGTCTACTTGCTTCCGATTGTTCTCAATTGTTTGTATATAATTAGTAAATATTTGTATTTAATAACATATCTGGAATGTTCTCATTAATTACTACTTAATAATACACTAATACATTTTTATTGTCGAACTCTATTGGATTTTATAATAAAAAACAAAACATTTTATGATCTTCTAATGTATCTATAGATAAAACTAGCTGATCTGTCCACGCGTTGTAGTTTAGTTATAAAAGTAATTCAAAATTAAAACATGGCTCCCTATGAGATATCTATAACAGCCTACCGTATAGTTTTCTGTCAACAAAGTAAGTAGTAAACAAATATTTAAATATATTCGCTTTTATACTACGTATTGGAATTAAACAGAACGTGCTTTCTCTGACAACTCGATATAACTGATGTCCGTGACTCCGTCCGCGTGGAACCTAATTTAAGAAACCAGTGACTGATAAAATCATATGAATTTATTAAATACGTTTACCTATCTCCTTTTCTCTAGTACTTAAATCGTTCATTAAAATTACAATAACTTTTGATAGAGTGAACCGATTTTAATGAAACCGAGACTAAATATTAATCGAGGATATGCTTTATTTCCTTGGTGAGGTTTTATGGTGAACTCAGTACTTTAGCAGTGACGCGTGCTTATACAGACAGACAAACATACATTTCTAAAGATGATTAGGATGTATTTATTTTATGTATGTATTACTTATTTCAAAACATATGTAACATTTTTTTTTCACGAAATCTATAAAGTACACACACACATTTACATTCTTATGTGTATAGATGTTGCCACATTTGTTTTTTATCTACCTTCATTTATTACGTCTTTATTGCCCAAACCTAACTCCGTTATGCAATATATCTGATGCAAAAAAGCCCAATTTTTTTTTTAGTTTAAATCTACCACAGCTTATGTAATTATGTTAACAGACAGTGTTATAATTTCATTGCATATTTTAATTAAATATATTTATGCATTGTTTCAGGTACGTTGAACCCGCGTATTCAGGCCAAGATAAGTTCAGTATGTAAGTCAGGCAATGTTTGTGCAACGTCTGACGTTGTTTGCATCTCGTCTTCTGATATAAATATTAATAACTAGTGACCACCCGCGACTTTGTCTACGTTTACGTACGTAAATGAAATATGAGCCAACATTTTTTATTTTTGAGAATTGTTCTAAGATAAAACAATAGCAAATTTTTAATTTATTTAACGCTAGCTGTTCTCGGGAATTTGTGTGTGTAGAATAGTCACTTTGGGCTAGCGCTAACACGCAGCTAAAGCTCTCAAAATTACATCGACGTGAAGTAACAGTGCTTGCCTTGTTATGCTTCGTTCGGCTAGTGAGAACGCCGGAAACCTACCTCCCCTAGCCCTTCCTCTTATCCGTCGACCCCCCTAGAACAGAATTTATTAGAACGAATAATAATAATGATTAGCCTTTAAAAGCACCCCTTTAATGCTGTTCATTAAACCTAGATGTGACTTTTTACGTTTAAAAATATTGTTCCCATATTATTCAAAGTTTTAGAACAAACTTTAATTAAGGTTCTCTTTGTTGTTTATTAGTATTTGTTTTGGTATAATTGGAATAATTATTAGTATAATTATTTTATATGTATGCTAAATGCTGTTAATTTAACATTTATTTCATTTATTAGGAAAGTCGTGCGAAGCCGCGGATATCTGCTATTGTAAAATAAACTTTTTGAATAGAAACACGAAATAAACTCTAAAAATTTTTGCGATAGAAAGTTTCTACGTTACCATGGCAACGTATATAATACTAACGCTAACACGTAGCGGAAGCTGTCAAAAGGAAAAAATAGCTCGATTTTGAAACATTCTTCATTGGTGCTCCGCTCTTATTAGTTTTAACGTGGTGATATGTAGTCTAAAACCTTCCTCGATAAATGAGAAATTTCCAAATGGGACCGGTAGTTCTTGAGACGCGTTCAACCATACCAACAAACAACCTCTTCAGCTTTATATATTAGTATAGATGTGACCATGAACTACCAAAGGATTGAAGGGTGTTAAACTTTAAACAGTTACCCAGTATACTTGATCACAAATATACACATATATAACATATATATAAACTCTTACGTACCTATATTACAATTCAAAATATACTTCCGGATTTTGCAGCTACGATTTTTTTTTAATTAGAATAATAACATTCGATTTCGTAGAATATATCATGTATCGAGTACCAGAAGACAAGATCCCTGGATGGTACATGTGTGGGTGACACAGTAGTTCAATATAAAATGAATATGAACACTATAATAATAAAATAAATAGTTTCTACGAATGTAACTCGTAACCCTATTGCAAAATGGACGTCCGTGTAATATTACGTTGTTCACGATACGTGTAATTATATACATATATGAGTGCATTAGATGCTGTTAAAATACCGTTGAAATAGTTTTATGGTTTTAGAACGTTTTTATATTATCATATATATTGTCCGATTGCAAGGCCTGTAGGTGAAGTATGGAGATACATTCATAAAAAATATGAGATCTGATTAATTTCTGAATACTTTGTTTTTTACTTTATTTTTGGCAATCTTTCAGATTATTACTGCCATTGTTGCGTAGTCAATATTACAAGCGTCGTGCAATTACTTCAATATTGCGTCGTGTGAGTCAATATTCTAACAAGATGGTGGATCCCTTGTTAGAACCTTCCAGAGAGTTTTTGTGGCATCTCAGAATTACATGCTCCGTGGTATTATTTTCCATTCACTTCACTTATGCACAATAAACTGACTATATTACGTAAAACACCACCAAATTTACAATATATAGGGTCAAATAACACAAAATTATGAATAAAATATGTAATCCACTACATGACAGACTAAAATCCTGCCAAGAACTCTTGTGAATACTTATTTAGGCGCGTCAAAGGGTTTTTTTGGAAGGAGATAGACCTATAATTTCGCTTCATGACATGCTACGTAAGCATGACCGGCTGTATTGCGCTTGTGTGACTTATGTGAGACTAGCGACGCGTCGTAGTATATATGTAATATTGATATTTTACAGCTCATCATACGTTTGATTAATTATTACAGTTTATAAAAAATGTATGTAATTATTGTTCCGTGTACCAATAAATATGAAAACCACATTGATGTTAACAATATCATGAAACAAATTCTGAAATTTAAATGATACTATAATTAATATGAAATTAAAAAAGAGAACACAGTTATTTCATTGTTTTGTGTTTCCATTTCTGTCTGCAATCTTTATTACTATTTCAACTTTTTTTTGTTAATAAAATAATTCCTCTGTAGGTTATTGATCTTGATTGAGGCATATTTTTCAGATTTTGTGTAGTCTGAAAAATCTAATACAGCTTTCTGTTTACGAAATGTAATATCTATATCCATTTCTTTACGTCTTAAACATAACATTAATTATACTGAAATATTTTCCAATAAAATAAACAGGCGTTTCGTTCGTTCGTATGATAATAGTTATAAATTAAATTTAATTATATACAATTCAATAACAATAGATAAGTACAAAGAATTTGTATGAATATTAACAGCTAACTATAATATCCCTTAATATTTCCATAACCGGACTACTTTATCAGTGAACTTATAATGTCAACGTGTTCTTAAGATATTATGTTAAAATTTGGAGCAAAAATTTACATTTTGCGACAGACACGACTAAGTAAGACAAGGTTCATCAGCGGAAAGTATTACACGATAGCGCTGTAATTGTATCGCTTTGTCCGTATTTGAAGGACGTCAAAGGCACCATAATTATTTTCAAAATCAAAAAGCCTTTATTCAGTTTAGGCCCTAATAAAGCACTCATGAACGTCGAAAACTACCACCGGTTCGGAAAGCAACCCAGTTATCGAGAAGAACCGGCAAGAAAGTCAATCTGGTACATTTTTTTAACATATATTTCCAATACATCATACGATAGCTTTTAGTGGATGTGCAGAGAGGAGTCAATTCCAGACGTCACCATCGTTTACATACTGATCCACTCTATAATATCCTTTTAACACTAAAACCCGCTTGATATGGCACTTAAATTCACAATTTATGTTTGAAATAGCAAAGAAGCGTGAAATTCATTTGATTTTATGTGGTCACTAGTCATCAACTATAAGTTGAGAATCTTGAGGTGTAAACTACTTTGTGGTCCAGTACATGTTGTCAACCACAGAACTTATACTAGAATAATAGAAGCGCAATCACTACTGTTAGGAGTTAAATATAGAAGAGGCTGCTTCTTCAGTCAAACGGTACGAAGACTCCATTTTTTAAATAAATAATCAAAAAAAAAATCAATAGATATTAGATGCCGCTCGTAACTTCGCTAAATGACTATACTTTGTAGAATGGTTTATCTGTGGTTTATGCGCACACCAAGATAGTTTTCGATTGACAGGATTTTTACCTATTTATTGTGCGAGCATCGTTCAAATAAAATTAACTGTCACGAAGCTTAGGTCATTTACCAATCACAGTGGTTGGCTTTTACCAAATGCATGGCTTTATGTGATTGCTGCATACGATGACAAAACAACGGTTACGGAGCTCTATCCAGCTTATTATGTATGTTTCATTGAAATCCGTTCAGTAGTTTTTGTGAGAAACAGTAAATCATAACAATACGTTTTCATAAACTCTTTCATTTAAAATACATATTATTAGCTGCTGCCCGCGACTAGTTCCGCGCAAAATAGTTACTTTGAGCTGATGTAAAAAAAAACGATTTTGAAACGTTCTTCATTGCTGCTCTGTTCCTATTGGTCTTAACGTGATGATATATATGAAGTATCTAATACTGAAAGAATTTTTCAAATCCGACTAGTAGTTCCTGAGTTTAACGTGTTCAAGCAAGCAAACCCTTCAGCTTTATAATATTAGTATTGATTATGATTAATACTAAACATATCGCACTTCTGTTTCATAAAGCCTACAAAAAACCGTATTATAGATAAATAAAATAGAAACGTTCAAATAACACTCCAAATCAAGCATTTGGGTTAGGTCCCAAAAATGTTGACGTTGCCAGCTCGCTTGACGTAACCGAGCGTTCTGATTGGTTGTTTCTGTGGCGGCGATATAACAACACAAAGAGACAGAGGTGCAGAACCATTGTCAACGGTCACGCTACTTGAACTAACTAGCCGCTGTGACGAGAATTTGATATGGCATTGTTACACAAGTTGGAGGTCGAGTGTTTTTATATATTTCACATTTATTATGCGTTTTATCATAACCACAGAAATCATCATACACTTTAATTCATATGTTGACATTCGAATCCTAATATTATTTTTCACGCTTTCAGGCTTTTACACGTTCCATACCACCACTGATGCATCGACGCATGATTGTGTACCACATGTGATACACGATTTGATAACTATAAAAATCGTTTTTTTTTCGAACTGACTACGCTATTAACCTGGCAAGGTCTTTACAGCTTCACCGGACTACAAGATATCGAAAGTTATCATGTTATGTATGAAGTTGTAACGTTATATTGTATGATAATACGTAGTGTAGTCCGGGGAAGCTGTAAAGGTCCGTCAGGCCAACAGCGTAAAGAGTTCGAAAAAAGTATGATAATATATATATTTTTTGTCAAAATATCAAATGGCCTGAATAACATGTCAGACATAAATGGCTTGAATGTGTTAACTGCTCAACTGACCATTATGAAATTTTATTTATACGTTGTCAAGGATATGTCAAATATATACGAAAGTGAGCGAATCAACGGACATGGACTAATCTTCTATTTTTTTTAGATTTTTTTAAAAAACAAGTTGTTGCAGGCATATAGGAATATCTAATAAAATACATTTCAATCATATTTACAAATGTCTGTCTGTTTATTTGAATACGCGTCACCGCTAAAGTAGGTACTGCGCTCACGATAAAACCTTTTAAAGAAAGTCATATCTTTGAGAAACATTTCGTTTTTGTTTCATTAAAATCGGTTCGGTCTGTCAAAATATATTGTAATTTTAATGAAGACGCCACTTAATCTTGGAAATTTCTCTGGTAATTTAAGATATTAGTGCGTTAAAACCATTAAAAGGAGAACTTTGAAAAGATTATGTTATTACCATAGTAATTATTTATGTGTATAAACCTACCTTTCCTAACCCTTGAATGCGTTGCTTGCGCGATACGGTGACACAAATATACATCACCGCTACAACACTACACGATCACCCCCACACACGTGCACGCCACACGCTTACACATGAAAGTGGAAGGGTTTACTTTTTTTTTCCCTTATCGAACTGAAAAACTCTCTATTTTCGATAATAAATATATGGAGGAGTTGTTGAGGCGTGTATGCTTGGTACACATATACGTTTCAACAATTCATACATATATGAATAGTTAGCTAGGTTAGCTAAGATAGGTCGCGATTTTGCATGCAACAGGCAACAGCCAAGCCGAGGTCTGCCGTGCACCCTTGAGCTGGTTGCCAAAATGAAATCGGCTGAGTGCCTTAAGCGCTTGCCTTAGTAGTCCGGTGAAGCTGTTAAGACCTTGCTGGGTCAATAGCGTAGTCAATAAAAAAAAAAGTGTTTTCCTATTAAAAACTACGTTTTTCATAGCTACGATTTAAATTCTCGTACGTGATAAACTTACGTTTAATAATATACACACATTATCTATTTGAGGAACGAAATATGTTACTCTGGGACTAGCCGATACTGGCTGCGACACAGGATAACTAATGCAGCTGATATCGGTCATTTATCATATTCTGCAAATTGTTTAAAGTTCTAAGTTGTTAAGTTCCAATAAATAAATGTAAATGTAACAATGTAAATGTAGCAAAGTAAATGTAACAATGTAAATGTTAAAGTTAATGATAAATAAATAAAATAAAAATAAATACATTCCCACCAACGATTTGCAGTTTGTTCAAGTAATTGCTTCATAAAAAATCATAAACCGCGATTAACCGTTGAAAATGCTATAAAACTTAACTGTCTTGTTTAATGTAAGAAAATAGATGTTAATTAGTCTATTCAAGAGCGACGATTGCAGCCGGTTTCATGTCTATTACCATTTAATTACGAATAGTTGTCACAATCTTGAAGATAGCGAGCGCTCGTGACGGCTGCTGCCATTATCGAGTTTATAGCATTTCATTCTGCAACATTGTATAGTAGATTATAAGCCATCAATATACCATATAGATTCCTGTGTTATCGGAGAAATTATAGTGAGAATTTCTGTACGATTTTAGAAGGGAAATTTCCTTTAGACCAGTTGAGAGTTGTTTTTTTTGGAGCTAAATTTATAAAATTTCGTGTCATGACATGCTAGTATACGTGACTGAACGTATTACGCTTGCACGGCTTACGTCAGATTAGTGACGCGTATATTATGCCTCTGTGTACATGTAATGTCGATAGTTTGTTTTGAGCTCGTGCAAGCCATCATATATTTAATCAATTAATAGAATGAATATATTTATTGTTGCGAGTATCAGTAGATGTAAAAACCAGACTAATGTTAATGGTATCAATTTAGAAATTATGAAATTGAAATAATTTACACTATAATTGATTTAGTAATTAAAAAAGGAACAACATCGTTGAGTTTTCACTTCTATCAGCAGTCGTAATAACTGCTTTGAATTATTTTTTACCATGATATCAGATCATTGAAGTGGTGCACAATTAAATAATAGTTGATGGCTTTCGGAAATATATGTCTCTTTGCACTAGGTCCGATGGAAATCCCAGTACAGTCCAACTACAGCTGTAATCACTGCCATTGTTGAGTAGATATTTATACTACAAGTTCCTTGCGATCATTTCAATGAACCAACAAAATGGTAGCCGTCTTGTTAGAACTTTCTAGGGAGTTTTTGTAGCAAGTCAGAATCCATGCTCTGTAGTATCATTTCCCATACACTTCACTTGTGCGCAATAACCAAACTATACTACGTAAAACACTACTTATATTACAAAATATAGAGTCAAATAACACAAGATTATAAATAAGGTATAAACTCCACTACGTGCTATTTCAAGATCCCGCCAAAAAGTTCCACCTAATTCTTATCGATAGATCTAAACAAGCTAGAGCGAGCAATACGAAGCAGCTATATCTTATTTAGTTTAACAAACGAAATCGATTATATTATTTGTAATTCTTATTTGAATATTCGTACAACTAAATCAATCTTATTTGGGTCGCGGGTTATTAGCGCTGTTCGGTTGCATCACCGACAACAATAGATGCACCCTACTTCGTCCAATTCGTTTTCTGTGTGTACAATTATCTTTGAATTACTATACGCTATCATAGTTTTTAGATCTTATATGTTTTTGGCTTAATTTTCACTATTGCATACATTTTTTTTATTTCGTGTTCGCTGATACAACGCCATCTCTCGGTGTGAAACTACTTATCTATACTAATATTATAAAGAGGTAGTTTGTGAGTTTGTGACGTTGTAGGGGGTAATCTCAGGAACTACTGATCTGATATGAACAATTCTTTCGGTGTTATATAGCTTATTTATCGAGGATAGTTATATATATAGCATCACGTTACGACCAATACGTACGGATTACCAATGAAGAATGTTTCTAAATCGGGATGTTTTTCCTTCTGAGTTTCCGATGCGTGATAGTTCGTTAAGGGATGTTTATAGGTCATATTATCAACAACAATTATGATTTTTTTCCAATATGTAATGATATAATAACTAAGCCACAGCAATGTGTGGCCGGGTTAGTGTTAGTTTATAAATGGGTTAAGATAAATACTAGTTCAGTACCTTTTCCTCCTACGATTTTCTCAATTTTTTTTTAGTTAACAGCTATTGAAAATGGGAAGTGGTAATTAATAGGAAAAAAAATTGAAGACTTTTTTTGGAGTGCAGATTTCTTATGAGAGAGCTATGAAATCCTGATCGCAACCATTTTGTATATCGAAAAGTTGTTAAATACGCGCTTGCATTGCGTGATTTTTCTCTTGTATTTTAAGCAGAAGTCGTGGTGATCTGGTGATTTGACCAATGGTAATCCAATGATAACAATGATAATCCTTCCTAACCCCGCCGGTTCGAACTACCTAAACTCGCTTTATCTATATCAACTTCTTAGGCAGACTCATTACCCCATAATACCAAGTACTTTATAATAATTTTAATTCAACATGTGGTAACTACGTAAAATGTAATAGAGGTTGTAGCGCCATCTGTCATGTAGCGACATCAATAATTTCGTTTTATTTCTCGTACGAACGACCGTTGAATTATTTGGATATCGTTCATACAAAAATATTAAAATATGGGACGGTGGTATTAAGCTGAAAATTTGGCATTATATGTATTTTTGGTGTCAAATAAAAATTTAAAAAAATGTCAAAAAAGTTGGATTTTTTCTGACTAGGAATATCATAATTACTTAGAGGTATAAAATATATTTAACGACATATTTTCATACCTACCAAATATATATATATATATAAAAATTCATAAAAATCAGTCTAGTAGTTAGGAGTTCGAACACTAACACCGTAACAAGAGATTTTTATATATTACATTACGTTGTAGTATGCCTGATATCTGTTTTTAGCATGTTTTTTTCCCAATCAGCGTGCGTTGGTTAGTGTCTATAATCTCAAGGACTCTTGAAACTGTCAGCTTTATCTGCCATACGACTGCAATTGATTGTGACATATGATACGGTATGCATTCCTTCGTTTTAAGATAAAATATAATATCTGTTTTTATTTATTCTTTATACTTATGTTTTAATATAGTACAGCGTATACTTTAATGTTTTAAAATGGTTTATCAAGTCCGCGTGACGCCAACAGCTCTTACTTACTTGGTAGGATTTTTTCCAACAAGACTTTAATCCTTATAATTTGGTGTCTCAGGTATATCTTTATAGTATTCTGATTTATAAGCTACATTACTGTAAAGTTTCATTCAAAGCGGTTGAGTAGTTTTTGCGTAAAAGAGTATAAACATTGATTCGGAAACTTTCTCATTCATAATAATAAAATAGAATTGATTGTAAACCACAGTTTTGCTCGCGTTTAACCCGTTGACTGTGATTTTAGGACTCGGATAACAAAATGGCGGCTCACAGTTTTAAATATCTAGCATTTTTTAAAACTATAATTTTACATCACATCATTTATTATTATTTAAACTTTGTAATAAATACGTTTTTTTTTCTTATTTAAGCTGCCAACAGTCTGTTGATCAGTGCACCATATACCGTCGTTTTCATGCCGACCTGCAAGCCACTCGATAGCTCTTATGTATCTTATATGTACAATAATCCAGTATCAAGGTGCTTATCCACAATAAGCTCTGGAACTACTCAACCGATCTCCATGAAAATAGGCATTTATGTATAATTTGGTCCAACTTGAAAGATATGGCTATTTATTTTTAAACTACAAATTAAATGATTGCCAATGTTTATTATTGTTAGTTTCAACAGTCTCGAATAGATGGCGCTTCAAATTAGATTTTTGACAGAAAACTGTACTCACTGTTATAGATATGTCAAAGATGGCGCCACGCAAATTCTTTACAATTATTTAAATTCAACATGTAGTAACTGAATCACATCGACGTGTAGCCGCGTCAGTAAACTATAAAAAAATAAAAATACTGTTTTAAATCTGTTCACTTGTTTTATAATTAAAGACCATCAAATAAACAATTAAATTTGTTGAAGTATGAGATATCAGTATGGGTGTTGTATAACATATTTCGTGTTTTTAAATAAATATTACAAACTCTTGAGTTCTTATTGTCGTATTATAATGATGTAATTTTACATTCGACACAGTCTGTCGATTACAAACAAAAAACACTATTAAAAAGAGGCTTATATCGTGTTCTAAGCATTAAAAAGTCCATTAAAAATCGCAACATCTACAGTTTCGATGGACATGTAGAGTAATTATAACGCGTGACTATGAATGAATCTCACAGATGTAACATGACATATATGAAGTAACTCATTTTAATTTTTGGCGGGATCTTGGAATGTCATGTAGCGTCATGTTATGTTAAGACCTTGCTAGGTCAATAGCATAGTCAGTTCGAGAAAAAAAAAAGAAAAACCGACTTGATGTAACAGTACATTGTTGCGTTTCGTTCGGACAGTAAGAGCGCCGGACCCCCAACTCCCCTTCCCTTCCATTTCCTCCCACCCCCAAACACAGTCTGGCAACGCACTTGCAACTGCCCTGATGTTGCTAGTGTCGATGGAAGGCGGTGACCACTTAACATCAGGTGATTCACCTGTTCGTTTTGCCTACTATTATATATTTAAAAATAAATTAAAAAATGTATCTAACATTGATAGAAAGTATTTTAAATTAAACAAATAAAATCGGTCGATGTAACAATTCACACATCATCACAATAATCCATTATGTCATGTGAAGTAATGAGATTGTAAGTATACGACAGTCGATTGTTACGCCATCTGTGTATAACTGTGCCAGTGATGTTAACGACACTGATTCTTCATCGTAATGACTTACTTTTTATTATGTCAAGATTTTAAATTTGATTGCATTAGTTTTAGAGTTATTTTTTTATCTTTATTGTTGGCAACCAATCTTTCAGATTGTTACTACCATGGTCATGTAGTTATATGATAATATTAGAAGCGTCGAGTGATTACTTCAATATTCTAACAAGATGATAGCTCCTTCGTTAGAACCTTCCAGGGAGTTTTTGTGGCATCTCAGAATTTCATGCTCCGTGGTATTATTTTCTATTCACTTCACTTATGCAGAATAAATCAAGTACATTACATAAAATACCACCAAATTTACAAAATATAGAGTCAAATAACACAAGATTATGAAATAAAATCCACTACATGACAAACTAAAATCCCGCCAAAAGCTCCTAGAGTTATTGTTATTGTTGTGTGTTCCAGTGGATACGCGAATGTTTTAGATTTATTGAACCCGGTAGTTGACGCTGCTATGTGATTCTAGGATATTATTTTTATTACTAGGCCAGGACTACGTCCGTCGCCTCCTTCTGCGAGGAAGTCGTCTCATAGAAGGAGGCGGTGGAGAGGGTCCGAGAGGAGGATGCTCTCTGCCAACGAAGGCACGGCAAGAGAAGACGGCACTTCTGCCGCTTCGTCCCGCCACATTAGTCGGACCTATGGAACATGGGTCATCATGCCATTGTAACGGTCCGGCGGCGGACGGAGAAAGCGGCCAATGTGTACCCGTCGTCTCATGACAAGGACGGGGCTTGGCGGTGGCGGTTTTCTGCGGCAAGTTGACATTTGTAGAGATCTCGTGTCGCACTATAGCGGCAAACGTATACCATTGAGTTTTAGTCCGTGAGATTCGGACATAACCCACTCTCTTCCCCGAGAGGGTGGCGTATCTGTAAGAGATTTACCCACGTAAAAAAGAACAACGTCCGCCGGGGACCCAATTGTACTCTTATATAGATGAAATTGATTTGAACAGTTGAACGGATTTTCGGAAAACTTTTGCTGGATTTTAGGATTTCATTTTGACTACATATCGTTAAACAATTATATTAACTGGATATTCTCAAAAAATGTATACCATTATAAAATCAGTGCATGTATCAATGTGCATACACGGAGGAAATGAAACTTCTTCAGCTTATATGTATTAAATTATATGTATATACATTAGCGAGCCCGGCGGACGTTCTGTCTGCTTTGATCATAAAAAAAAATAGTAAAATTCAATCGTAGAGCCACCTAACAAGCCCAATCTGTCTAGTCGTTAAGGAGTTCAGTACATACACACGGACAGAAGAATTATATATGTACTTATATTGAGGTATCGCATCACTAAATGCGAAAGAATGCATATATCTTGAGTATTAGTAATGAACTCGATAATATATACACGTTTGCACATATTAATCAAACAACGTATTGATAATTCAATAAAATGCCGCATGCTTGCGACATTCCATCACGAGCGCACGATTACGTTTATTTTAAATAATACTGCATTTTATTAAATATATATATATGTATTTATATATACATATATATACGTATGTATATATATATATATATATATTCTTTTGTATTCATTTATATTGAAAAATATGTATCAATTAAAATTGTTTGGAAAATATGTATTCTATATATAATGGCAAGTTTTTGACTAATGAGATTGAAGAATTATTCAAAGCCGCTTGAATAAAAAAAATTAACCAGATGTTTAACTAGAGTCTCATTTAACACGCTTTTGCAATAAGATATTTGAAATGCGTGTTCAATAAGGTTAAAAATTTTAGACACTGTTCAGTAAAACTTGTGTTAAATGCATGTCCTGTTTTGATTTTCTTATAAGATTGATAGTTTCCGTGAAATAAACTATTTTTACGAGAGGCAAGTCACAGGCACTACACAGTAAATATGTATAGGTCATTATAAACACTGCTTGAGAAAAAAAAAGGTTGCGTATGAATTCTGGAAGGTCTAGGCCCGGATTAATGCAACATGAGAGGCGACATCAATTACGTAAAATAATCAACAAATCATTGTCACCAGTGGAAATATCAAATGATCACGCAACACAACGATGTCGTCAGCAGTAAATCACACGGACACTCATTTACGACAACATTTATACTAATATGCATAATTAATTTTATTTATCGTGATGCGTTTGTGAAATTTATATACAAAAATATTTTTTTATAATATAACTAGCCATTAGCGTCGACATAGCACGGACGCAATTTACAAGTATGGCGTCAGAAGTGTCACTTTGACATATGTATGATTAATTTTTTGACAGTTGACAGTTCTATTGATAATCTATCAAAGTCAGAAACTCCCCAAGTTTCGTCACATAAAACACTTTTATATCATTGCGCGTTTTTTTATTTTTTAAGTTGTGATATCTTTTAAATTATTCATTGAAATAATTTGCTTTCAGGCATTGGCATATAAAAGCTCAGTCACACAGTCTCGAATAAAAGTAAAGCTCGAGTTTTTGGCGGGATCTTAAGCTGTCATGTAGTGGATTTTATATTTTATTCATGATCTTGTGTTATTTGACTCTATATTTTGTAAATTTGGTGGTGTTTTACGTAATATAGTTAGTTTATGTGCATTAGTGAAGCGAATGGAAAATAATATCACGGAGCATGAAATTCTGAGATGCTACAAAAACTCCCTGGAAGCTTCTAACAAGAAATCTACCATCTTGTTAGAATATTGAAATGTTCACACGACGCTTGTAATACTATTATACTATAACGTCCATTGAAACAAAACATTGACACTGGCAAGTGCTTCTGCGGAACGAACACAAGATAAAAACTTTTTAACAAAAAATTAAACCGCCGAAAAAACTGAAAAGCAAAAAATAATAAACCTTTTACTTTATTCATCTTAATAACTAAGTTCTTAAACTAATGTAAGTATACCTAAGTAATTTTAAGTCGGCGCCAATCAAGCAAATTAATTAATTACGTAAAGCGTGATGCACGGCGGCGGCGCAGCGTGACACACCCCTTGCATGCCGAACGCTTACGAAGCAACCCGAACGGGCACACACGTTACCGCTGGAGATCTCACATTGTGTTTTTAATTTGATTTGGTTATTTTTATGAATTTAAGTAATCTAATGATCTTTGTTCATTGGTTGTTTGGCGCCGACTCAAAATTTTTTAGGTACACTTACATTAGTTTAAGAACTTAGTTATTAAGATGAATAAAGTAAAAGGTTTATTATTTTTTGCTTTTCAGTTTTTTGGCGGTTTAATTTTTTGTTAAAAAGTTTTTATTTTATAATTTTTTGTGGCTATGATCTTACTAATTACTACAAGCTTAATTTATTTGTAACACACAACTCAGAAGCTGAATTATAAATCATGCCCGGTTTTCTTACCCTTGGGGTTGCTTTTTTCATGTTTACATGTATATGAGATCAACTTCTGGGTATACTCTTTCAAATCAAAAGATAATAATTTAATTCGGACTATTCTGTCTAAAGGTATGCGCGGTCATAGACATAATCAGTGCGTGAATAATCAATCATTGTCGATTTTCATACTCTTAGGGTTGAAATTTTTTCCCCAAATTTAAATGGGACCAACTTCGGAGTATACCCTTTCCAATAAAAAAAGAATTATTAAAATCGGACTATACTGTAAAAAGTTATGCGTGATCATACATAAAAAAATATATACGCGACGAATTGAGAACCTCCTTCGTTTTTTTCGTCGGTTAAAAAAGAAGAAAGTATCGCTCGAAACTGGCCGCAAGATGACGATGATAATTATTTCGCAAATTCAAATTTACCTAAATGATTTAAAGTTGTTTTACAAAGATGCAAGTGTTGCGGGACTATTTCAAATGACTGCAGAATGCACTCATTTTTGTGTGTCGACTGTGAGACGTTAAGTGTACATCTTGGGTTTTTGTATATAAATGCTGTCAGGTGTAATTTTGATATATGTTAAATACCGAATGTGACTAAAATATTATATTGGATATGGATAGTTAGTTTATTTGTTAAAAGAGCGTCGTAAACAATTCACTATTTATATTATATGAAAGAGTTTTTTTGGGGTGTAAGGGGTGTCGAGTTACATCTTAAGACTTGAGACACCCAAGCCAACCTCACCTGCACGTGGTGCACCCTGCTGAATAACGAACGAGGCAATGGCGATAGCGGGGTGGTAGGGTTTTACAACTCGACTGGGTCGCAACCACCATGCATATGGCGAAAAAGCCCGTCATAGTGACTCGCTTCTGCGCGCCGCGTTTCGGGATCAGCCTGTGCATATCCAGTACCGGGTGACTTTCGTCATTATGGCCGGCATGACAGCGGCGACCGGCAATGGATAATCTGTCTCTCGGTGGTTGCCGATGTTTTTGGATTGGTCTATGCTTAACATCAGGCATAGTGCAGTCACTATGTCGTGCTTCGATTAAAAAAAAGAAAAAAATGGTCATTGTGAGTTATCCTTAGAAGACAGACAAATACCATCGTGTACTTTTCTGTTATTCGTAAGATCTAGCCAGTCTTTTAAGGGTTCCAAAGCCTGTCGTAAATAATAAAAGAAATCCTTGAAATGTGTGCATACAAACTTAGTAAAGATTAAGTGGTAATTTGAAAGTATCTTATTTAAGAATTCTTCAAATCACATTTTCGTATATAAAAAAAATGACAAAGACGTTGACGGTGATTTTACATACACATTATTCACGTTTATAGATCTATGCCAATTATTTTTACAATTCATTGATTAAATGATTTCTAATTTTGTAATTTTGTTTTTCTTTGAATATGGTGAAAATGAGTAAATTACTGACACGAATTTTAATTTCGAAATTCTGTTAAATTTAATACTTTGCGACACGAAGATGAATCGAGTAATATTGCATAAATTCATACAAATATGAAATTCACAAAGATGTGTGTTAAGATATTGTGTTTAAATGAAATAAAACTTAAATTATAAAAAAATACTAACTCTATATTTTAATAAGTTTGTGCGAAATGAGGTGGCGGCGCCTCGCTCCAGCATACGTGGTACGAAGTTTAGAAATATTTACCTTTGGAATTTAGAACTTGTTTTACCTATTAACATTCCTCGGGTTGGCGCGTGCCCGTTCCGATTGCTAATATTAGACCTTGACTTCCTATGTCTGGCTTCGGGTGACAGGCAGAATGTTGGAATGCCTCCATTGAAATCTCCATATATGTGGCAATTGCGTGTGTTATTATTTTTTTTCTTTTTGTTAGTATTTATATTCGGTAAATGTTGCAAGCTTAGGCTAGACAACTGATTTCCACTTTTCATTTCATAACCAATTGAGTGATGACCAAAAATACATTTCGTGTTTATGCATTTGACCATCAGTCTATATTTACACATATAATAAGAATGAAAATCTGCATATTTAGATTTTTGTAAAAAAAATGTTTGAGGTGTCTAGAAATAAGTATTAACACGTTCACGCCGGCGCGTACCACCGGTGGCCCGCACTAGACTGTCTTTTCTGGCGGC
>JACEII010000050.1:1250944-1269752 GCA_014332785.1 Antheraea mylitta | reverse complement strand
CGGCGCGTACCACCGGTGGCCCGCACTAGACTGTCTTTTCTGGCGGCGCGTACCACCGGTGCCCCGCACTAGACTGTTTTTTCTGGCGGCGCGTACCTCTGGTGGTACGTATCGATTGTGCTATTTTTAATAAATAAACGTTAAATTCTCATTATTTCTAATAGCACAATCGAATACGTACCACCAGAGGTACGCGCCGCCAGAAAAAACAGTCTAGTGCGGGCCACCGGTAGTACGCGCCGGCGTGTACGTGTTAAAACATTGCAAATAATTTTATAAATCTCTGTCTGTCTGTTTGTATGAACATCTATCACTGCTAAAATACTGAGTTCGTGATAAAACCTCTTCAAGCAAAGCTAATAAAGTATATTTTCGAGTAGCATTTCGGCTTTGTTTTATTAAAATAGGCTCGGTCCATTAAAAGTTATTATTTTAATGACGACGCGATTTAAGTACGAGAGAAAAGTAAATAGGTAAATGGTCTTTGTACATTCAGATGACATTATTAGTCGCTGTTTCTTTACATAAGGTTTCACGAGGACGATGTGGCGGGCACATTAGTTGATAACATAATGCTGACAACATGGTGCGGTACAACACCAAAGATACATTGATAAACTGCAATTACACTCTATTAAGTGATGTAATAATGACCAGTTGATGGTTGGTCGATGATGTTTCTGAACATAAAACATGAGGTCTGTAACCTTGGTGTGTCTTTGGATTTCTATTTGCTGAAAGATCAGGCTCACTGTAAAACTCTGAAAATGCCAAAGACCTTATGCAAAGAGAAGAAAATATTTTTTTTATATCATAGGAGGCTAACGAGCTGGTGGATCGGGTCACTTGATGTTAAGTGATTACCACCGCCCATAGACATTAGCAACATCAAGGGAGTCGCGAGTGCGTTGCCAGTCTGTGTTTGGGAGAGGGAAGGGGAATGGAGAAAGGGAGGGGAAGGGGGACGGGAGGTGGTCCTCCGGCGCTCTCACTGACCGAAGGAAACACAACAATGCAAGCACTGTCACTTCACGTCAGTTTTCTGTGAGAGAGTGGTGCTACCCCGGACGAGCCGACAGTTATTAGTTTCAGCATGAATGCTGAAACTAATAACAGCTTCAGCGTGGCTCTGTCACCTAGCATATAAAGTGTTGTAGAGACTTTAAGATTTCTGTTAATATATTTTTAGCCATATAGCGATATAAGAAAGAGCTGAGAGTGTAGTGTAAAGGGCAGAAAATGTGCTTGCGATCGACTTTCATTTATATTTAGTACAAATTTTAGAAAAACACAAATTAAGGGTTCATTATGACTTCCTCTTGATCAACTAAAACAAGAATACGACAGCAGCGTTGTTTTAATACTTTGAAAGCCTGTGAAATAATAACTTTAGTAGATAAATATACTATTCTTAGTGTGTTTTTATTCAGAATGAAATATTGAAGAGTCATGTAGTAAAATACTGCTCTTTTAAAAAATATACGTACATCGCGACCATGATTATTGCCGTAAATTGTCGCACAAGGTTGACTATTTTTTTTAGACCTTACCCTACTTACTACCAAGGTGTTGGGTAGTAATTTTGAAGAAATAAGATATCTCCAGAAATAATGTTATTATACAATCAGCTTTAAAAGAGTTTAAACAATTTGTGACAGAAAGTGTTTGCAGTTAAGTGTCCGTTAGACCGTGTGATTTTCTCATTAAAGTGTCAGTTATGTCCTCTAACTACCGCTTATAGATATTTTCAAGCAAGTTATGAAATATACTGTTCCTACTAACTTAGGTATATATTTACTATGTTATTTTAGTTTAGGTATATATCCACTATTTAAATATCTTGTTTATGTCGACTGTGGTATTAAGTTTTATTCTTTATTAAATTTGTATATACTATATAATGAAAATATAGTTCTTTGAAGTTTAATCAGGTCAAAACTACTGATTTGTGGTTTAGGATCTAGGCTACTCTTTTTTTTTAATTGACTCTGCCATTTTTTTAATTCATAAAAAAGCCGGCGGGAATTAGCTGGTAGTGTATACATACATACATGAATATAATGTATATGTTTCTTTATTTTCATATAGACCTTCTTTGAGTTTTATATGAACTATATAACATTACGCTTTTCCATACGGAGTGACCAGTATTAACAAGATTTAACATATCTAATTTGATATCAGTGTATTATGGTAGTAGTAATGATCAAATAACAATTACTTTTTTTTTTCTTCGAACTGACTACGCTATTGGCTTTACTAGGCCTTCACAGCTTCACCGGAATACAATTCCAATTACTTATATTAAATAAAACTGTTAATTTAATATAGATAATAAATACAGTTCCCATTAAATGTATCGGTGAAAAAAAAAAACAAAAATAAAAATATATTCCTTGCTACTTGCGACGAGGTAATTGTGCAAGAAGTTTTGTCAAAGTAATCTACAAGATTTTAAACTTATTCACAGCACAAACACCGTTAAGATAACAGTACTGTTATCTGTCATCTGTTGTGTTTATAAAGCGCTAAATTTTGCAACAAACTGCTGAACTATGCGGAAGATGAAGGTACTGGAGCTGTTTATATGTTGACCTGAATATTATGTTTGTTTTCTTTAATAAATCAAACCAGTTTGGGAGCATATTCGTGCGTATACTTATATATTATAGCTATACATTCAAGATAAGTGTATCTAGCACTTCATCAGATACTGAAAATTCAGCAAAATCTTCTTTTCCTATTTTTTGTAGAAATAGAATAGTTTATGTTGCTTAATACATTTCGATCAGTACAACTTAATATTTCAATAAGAATATGCTCTGAGGCAAAGTAAAATAGCTATTACAAATATAAAATGTTGTGTATAAAAGGAGGTTTTGCAAAAGTTTGTTGGTTAATTTTTAAAGATCCGTCGAAGTTGGATAGTTTCTTAAATTTTAAATTTAAATTAGTTCCGTGTTGTAGTTATTATGGAATAGTATGTATATTCGATCATTGTATTCGATGTATTTGTTTAGGTTCCGTAAGATTTAGTTTGTAATATTTTGTTTATCGGATCTTGTACAACGTCAAAATTTGTTGGTGATGAATAAAATAAAAGGAAGTAAAATGCAAATTCTAGAACATCGGTATAAGATCGCATGCCTTGCGGAGTTTCTAAGGGACGGTGCAAAATATCTGCATAAGTTAACTCCAACGTCTCAGGACTACCATACGCCGTAAGTGCCTTTATTGATTTGCAGTTTTTTTCTTGTTAAGGCAAAGGGCAGACACGATGTTTTTTTCGTTCTGTTGCTGGCTTCACGCTCACTCCAAATAATTCCATTCTTATTAGTATACATGAGTATCGACCTTCGCCAGGTCTGCTTGAGCCTACCACGTCTTCGTCTTTCCTGGGGACTACACTTTAACGCCTCCTTCAGAATATGTGTCTGTTGTCACTTCACAAAGTATTGTCTGTTGAAGGCTATTGTCGATTCGCAGTGGATATTTCATTTACTCGAATGAAGCCTTTGCATCTTCATTTATTATGCGAACCGTAAAAGAATGAATACCACTATCTGCATCTGTTGTTCGTGATGCATACAAAATAAAAGTCTTCAAAGAAAGATCATGTATTTTTTTATTTAGAGAACGCATTACATACATCCTTGGTGTTGTCATAACTTTTCTTCAAAGGTCAAGCATTATTTAAAAAATCTTTTATCATGTCTTGAGTGTTACCTTGTACAATGTAGATATATATTGAAAATAGTTATGATTAGTATTGTGGTAACTCATTTTGAAAAACCTTTGTTTAACTATCAAAATTAATACTGTTGCATGGAATCAGTTATTATTTGTTATAATATTTTCTAAAATGTGTGTATTAGAATTAAAGATAAGTCTTTTATTAAGCGTTATGGCCAGTAAGGGCCACCATGGTTATAATGGATTTCTCGAATGCTTTTGAGGCTTTTTCTAGAATGCAGTATCATAAGCTTCTCTAAATCAATATAAATACAAAGAAGGTACAATTTCGTTAGTAAATTGTAGATTCAAGGATTTATTAAAAGCATTTCCAACTCAATTGAACATAAAAAAAAAACTTATATATCTCTACAATATCTTATAAAATGTTAAAAAGTGTAGGCGTCGTATTTCAATACAACATATGAGCAAAGTTTCACCCACGTTTTCAATTATTGCTAAAGTTTATAAAAGTCTAATTTGCGTGGGTGATTGTTCATTATAATGGAATATTCAATATTATTCCGTCTATAACATTTATTGTTACTTTATGTTCATCGTGAATTCTATTTTCAAACTATGTTTAAGTTTGTATCCGTTATTTATTTAGGTCTTAGATGTTAAGATCTAGACGTTGCTCACGTAAATTGTTATTTTGATTTATTTAGAGTAGCTGTTGTATTTGTTTTTTTTTTTATTGCTTAAGTGATAAAAACTGTAGCGATATTTTTGCAAATATTGTTGGTTGTAACCGTATAGACATGAAGTTAGTTACTTATAAGTGTTTCCAACCTTTCTAGGTATGAAAAAAAAAAAACATTCTAAACTTTTTAACTGAATGAATCGTTTTACTTTTGTTTGTTTATTTTTTAGTTTAAGGATTAAATTCTTTAGTTACATTATTAGATCCATACTCTTGCCATAACTCGATAGTATAATCTGAATGATAAACATTCCACTCACAGAAAACCGACGTAAAGTGACAGTGCTTGAATTGTTGCGTTTTATTCGGTCAGGGGCGGTTTTTCAGGATGACAGCAGGTTCGATCCCTGGTCGCCTCCACCAATGCGGTGGACGGTACACCGTGGGGTTTTAGTTTTAGTATATCTATAAAGGACTTCCCCACGATAATAAAAAAGTGAGAGCGTCGGTGATCAGATGTCGACAGATTCGAACCCCGGCATGAACCAACGAATGGAATTTACGCACCTTTACCAATTTAAATTGGCATCATTATCGGCGAACGGTGTAGGAAAGTATCGTTAGGAAACCTTAGCCAGAGACATGTTTTTCTAGTATGTAGGTACAATATAGAATCATAGATTTCCCGGAATTTGGAATCGCCAATACGTAGTGGTCTGACGTGGTGATTATGCCGTAACCTTTCTCCGGGAAGAGATATATGGCACTGCAATGGGTCTTTTAAAAGCTGATGACGGTAATATATGTCTTGATTGTCTACTGCTTTTAATAACTATGTTATCAGCTATTATTATTTTGATAACGATATTCGCCGAATTGTTAGTACCCGAAGGTTATTAATTTAGACCGGTTTCCGTTTTAACATACTCTATTGTTATAATTCTCGAGAAATGGCTTCGACACTATCGCTTTAGGTTATCTCTAGGTCAGATGTCGGTATACTTGTTTTAATAATCACCTTGTAAATTCAATTTCAAATATGTCTTCCTGTATTGCGAGCCGCGGGCTAGGAGATATGATCAATTTTACTTGAGAAATATGGTATGAATTTCTAGTTTAATTTAAGCAAATGTATTTTAATATTTAATAGAAAGCTTGGTAGCCAATGATATTTTAAAATAGACGTAAAGACATCATTATTTAAGATTTTTATTAATCTCTATTCCAACCATATTAATTAAAATATATGTCTGTCATTAACATTAAGGATTTTGATACGCTTATAGTCAAAGTGGTTTTGAATTGCTTCCAAGTAGTTCGTTTCAAAGATATCATATGTATTATTCATAAAAACTATTAAGTATGCATAAATAGTTTACATGCGTATTATCTGATCGGTTGTAGCTCAAATTGTATAGACAGTATTTTTTCAACGTGTTGGACCCCCAGTCGGAAAGACTACACGGAGGTCGCAGCACCTTAGTAATAAAAAAATTAAACAAGACAGTTAAAAGATTACATTAAGAAAACGTAATCAAAACACATCATAGATTAATACAAATTCAGAATATCTTCTGAATTTCCTATGAGACACGTTCACTATCTTAATGGTGTATTTAAGTGATACCTAGCTATGGGAATAATTTAAAATGTTGTATTTCATTGTAATCTAAAACTGTACAGGTTAGAAACAACGAAGGGTTGGGGATTGTATAACGAAGAATTTTGAAAAAGAATAGTATAGACGTAGTCCGCTGAAGCTGTAAAGGCCTTGCTAGGCCAATGGCGTAAAAAAAAATAATATAGATAGATAGATTAAGGTAAATTAGGTCAGTAGATTTGCCAGTAAATTTGCCTCTAAATTGCAAGCTATAGACATACAATACGGTTAACTCATATTTATAAACATTTTTTTGTTTTTCATCGCAATAACAATCTTTATAAATGAGTGTGAATGCAAATAAAAAGTTAGTGATGCGTCGCAAAACGGAATAACGACCGAATGGGAGGCCTTTGTAATTTATGGTCACGCTCTGTTAACCAACAATACTATAGTCTATGGTCAAATATGGCGCACGTAGGGCAACGAACTCCATTCGACTGTTGGAAGCGAAAATTAACATTCACCATGGTTATTTTGAACGTCATTAACTAAACAAATCAAATCGACTTTAACGATTACTAACAATTCCGTGATTCTAATACTGTTGACCTCGGCCGGTTACTTACGTTTCAAATGATCGCTAGTTGAATCAATTAATTCAATTCGTTCAAACTATTTTCGATCTATTAATTATTCGTTCGTAATTCTAACCGCGTCTACTTTTCTGGTACCATTTTTATTATGTCTAACGTTCTATATAATTGTTAGAATAAGTATTAAATCACTCAGACTTAGTCAAAGACTTCCTAATGAAGAATGATTAAAACAGCGATGAACTTTATATACTCAAACTACGATGTATGTAATAATAGCCCTAAAAGATGAGAATAAAGCCGCCATAATGGTAATAATCTGAAGAATATTAGTTTAGTATAATAATAATAACATATACTCACATTTAAGACAATTTTTAACAGGAATAATAAAATAAGCGAGAGCAGAAATAAGGTGCGGATCAAGAGTCTGCAGAAATAAAAAAAAAAGGTCTTTAATAAGTGTACGAGCTGTTACCACTTATCTGCGCCGTTGGTCAGAATATCTGGTTCGATTTACAACATCTGACAGGCAGTAATCATGATGCATTGTATACTTGTTATTTAAACTGTTTCCAACGTAATAAAAAATCACGGTCGTGCCGTTAGGAAAGTGCTACCGTGATTCAAATACGATGCAATGTTCTGGGGCCATTTGGAAGCAGGTACTAGTTAGTTTTTTGGCAAAGTTTTTGCAAATCGAAACTGTGGTCATAGTTTCTTTTCGCTTTACGATTACATTAAACTGTTGTTAATAACTATCATATAATAGTCTGACAAATATTCATATAAAGGCCTCTTCTTTTTTTCTGTTGTCTTAGTCGTTGTGTCCTCATCTGTTACAATTACTGAATAATAGCAGTGGCTGTTTAGATACCAGTTTATATCGACGTTTATCTTATCAACGATCATACCTTTGAAGAAAAGTTTAAAACTGGTTTTTATTTTAATATCCCCTAAAGAACTGGGAAAAGTCAAATCGTTTTTTTTTATTTGCAAGTTTTAGTGTTAGGCCATAAACTTACCTGATGTAAATTGATGATGTTGTCCAAGATGGTAAACATACTAAGCATGTAGAAGTGTTATCTTAAGTGCAGCTGTCAGTAAGTACTTATAGGTATTGGAAAGAATCTACTACAACTATGTTTCATTACAATATTTATTTCAACAAAGGCTAAATTAATTGATGAGATATTTGTACTTCCATAACTGAATCGTTATTGTTTCAAAAAGTAATGTGTACTTTAAAAAATAATTTAATTATCTGTAGTTCCGTTTGAGTATGAAGTGAGTCAGTCGAGAGTTCCTATCTTAAAAAACATTAAAATATAATTTAAAGTCTTCAGTAGATTAAAAGCGAAAATGTGCAATATCATTACTGTTTTTATACCCAAAATTATGTAGTATTACTATATAACAACAAACGATGTTAACCCCTATGCAAATTTAAGTGAATCGTGATCCCATAATTTAATTGCGTAACTAAGTCTTCATCGCTATACTTACAACATGTAACTGCGCCATGAAATATTCAAGATACTTGCCAGTTTTTATAACGTCTTTAAGTATTCGGGCTACGTCTATGCATCACACCGAAATGACGCAATTTAACTCAAATACCTCTGACTACAGATGTGGTGTGCCAGCTAATTCACTCTGCGAAACCGCACAGCACACTCAGGATTATAAATCAGACAAAGTGTGACAGTTTATGACTTGCTAGTAGGTTTTTATTGTTCAGGGAAAATAATTGGTATGTAAGAATAGCGTTATGAATTCAAAGCGAAATTTAGATAAGAACTCGTTTTCAAGAGTAGTGCAGCATCTATTGGAACATAACTAGATGTTTGTGGAAGTGTGTAGAAGAAGTTTGGTAGTAGATTTGTAACTTGAGTGTGGTAGCTAACCAGGCAGATATTAGAATAAGACTTACCACCGTAATGTATGCTTTCATAACAATGTTTTCCTTCAACGCAAATTCCGGCTTATTGCCAGACTCAAAACCTATGTTGAGATACTCGTACAAGTGAACAATTTTTTTTCCTCGATCTGACTACTCTATTGACCGAGCAAGGTCTTAATAGCTTCACCGGATAACCAACTGAACAATAATTTCCTTGAAAAGTTAGCATATTCCAGCTGAAAGTATCTTGGTAAGGACTTATCTGATTTGTGCCAAAGATGCCAGCATTTCTTGAAAAGTGGTCTTATTTTCAATTCTGACTTTAAAGAGGAAAACTCAGTATCATCACTTGTCATTGCTTTATAAGTAGTTAGTTTATGAAAAGGAAACACTTCTTTACATGGATATGTTGAATTTTCGCAGAGTATAGCTTCTGTTCTTATGTAGCTTGGTGCCTTGGAACTCGTAATCCGCAAACGAAATTACAAAACCCTTCATAACAGATGCTATCTTTGTCATGAACTAGAAACATATTTTGCTACAGTTTATATAATTTTTATTACCTAACTAATACATGACATGTTTTATCATTGACAGCATCAGATTCTACCGATTAACTGGTCTACACGTTAGCACTCTTGGGTAAATATTTCTGTAATTCTGTATTTTAAAAGCAGCTTCACTGGCGTTGTGTCTTGGGATGATATGATTTGGTTTTTTTTTTCAAGGACTAACAAATGTTCGAAACATCGTCCACCTGATAGAAACCTTGCATACTGTTTTATCTAAACATATAAAAATCCAGTTTCATGATGTTTGTCCACGTTGAAATTCGAAACTACTCAGCCGATCTTCGCGAAAGTTGGCATTCTTGTATAATTTGTCCCACCTTGAGAGATAGGTTAATTTGTATTTCGTTTAACCACCTCAATATTTTTAATTACAGATGAAACAATTGTACAGTGTTGATTATTGTTACTAATAGCAAGTTTCATCACGCTCGAACAGATCTTTAAATTAGTTTGTTGACAGAAAATTGTGGAAATCGACTGTTATATTTCATAAATGGCTCCACGTTTAAATAATTATTATATATTATTATCATTATATATTAAAACTAGCCTCTGCCCGCGACTTCGTTCGCTAATACTAACGATAACACGCAGCGGAAGCTCTCAAGAGGAATAAAGTCCCGATTTTGAAACATTTTTCATTGGTGCTCCGCTCCTATTTGTTTTAGCGTGATGATATATGGCCTATAACCATTCTCGATAAAAACCATTTATATAACATTAAAAGATTTTTTCAAATCGGATCAGTAGTTCCTGAGATTACCCCCTACAACGTAACAACATCACAACGTCACAAACTTCAAACTTTACCTCTTTATAATATTAGTATAGATAATAATTCGAAATTTAACATCTGAGCCACAGCAACGCGTGATCAGAGCAGCGAGTTGTATTTTATGGATACACGTAAGACTAAGTAACAAAATTTTTATTTATGCATCACAAAGTTCTATTATGCATATCTGACTTAAAAATTCTATACCATCAACAAAACTCTGTGTAGATTATATATGCCCAGCATCAAAGCAGATAAACGCACCTTTCCTAAGGTTCTCATTGTGTTCTACCGTGCATACATTAATTTCTTTTTTTAATGTTTAATATTTCGTAAACACGCGATATACCAAATTACGTTCATTTGATTTATGGCCGTAATTTTAACTACTATGTTTTATGAAATCTCAAGTAACATGTACAGAACTAATGACATGTTCTTTTGTAATCAATTGGTACGAGTAAATTAATGTGCTTTCTTATTCGTAACCTTAATTTAGTTACTTTCTTCGATCTATCACTGCTTAGACAAATAAACGTGCGTGCTGCTTTCTGATATATTTCTAAATATTATTCATTTGTGAAACTTAAAGGTGCAGTGCAAGGTATTTCATAAAATAATACTGATAAATCTACATCTATACATAAAACAATAATGTCAGATTATGTTTCTTTTTTATCATAGGAGGCAAATGAACTGGTGGATCACCTAATGTTAACTGATCACCACCGTCCATAGATACTTGCAACACCAGGGAAGTCGCAAGTGCGTTGCCAGTCTGCGTTGGGGGAGGGAGGTAGGAAGGGAAGAGGAGAGGGGGAGGGTGAGGAGAGGTGGGCCTCTGGCGCTCTCACTGACCGAAAAAAACGCAACAATGCAAGAAACATTGTTACTTCACGCCAGTGTTTCTGTAAGAGGATGGTACTAACCCAGGCGAGCCGACATATTCATGCTGAAACCAGTAATAGCTTCAATTTGGCTCTAGCACCTACACCCGGTGTGTATATTTCTTAGAAGTTTGTAAAAAAAATGTTACAGGTGTCTAGGAATCAGTAATAAAATATATTGAATTCATTTTTAGAAATGTCTGTCTGCTGGTTGGTACACGCATCACTGCTGAAATACTGTGTTCATGATAATATTTCACCAAGAAAATCGTAACGCATTTCTTCGAGTAACACTTAGTCTTTGATTCATTAAAATCGGTTCGCTCTATCAAAAGTTATTGTAATTTTAATGACATCGCGAGTTAAGTACGAGAGAAAAGTAGATAGTAATTGGACCTAATACATTGAAATGACTTTATTAGTGACTGTTTTGGACGTCAGGTTCAACGCGGACGAATTCGCGGGCACAACTAGTAATTAATAAATCTCAGCATTAGAATAATACTATAATGTATAATTTTGCAGTGTATTATTTATCTTTGTCTTCATTGAGAAATATAAAAAAGTTGAACACATGGGTTTAACAGAAATTTAGGTTTCACTAATTAGCGAAAAGTTAATTTGTTTGTTCTCATTAGTAGAGAACATTCATGAGTGTAAATCTGTCGTAGGACCTCGAAGGTTTAGGACACTGTCAGTATTTACGGTTTGGCTTCATTAAATTGTATTGTCTAATAGTATTTATTGCTCAGCCACGGTCATATTGTTCGGGTACGGTTGCGATATCTTGTTCTATTGCTTTTGCTTCTAAATTAAAATTTATTATTGTTTCAGTTCACTACTTGACGTGTACTTTAACTTTCTTAGAGAAATCGTTATCATTAGCATTTAGAACTATATCTTGGGTCATACTGGGTGCTATAGATTTTCGTAGTATTGATTGTAACGTATTTATTTCGTTTTAAAATCACCTATCTGCTTCTGTTTTTTTCGAACTGACTACGCTATTGGCCTAGCAAGGTCTTAACAGCTTCACCGGACTACTAAGACGAGCGCTTGTGGTACTCAGCCGATTTTAATTTGGACAACTACCTCAAGGCTGCACGGCACTTCTCAGCTTGGGCTGTTGCCTGATACATGCAATTCTCGACCTATCCGAACTAACCTAAGCTAAGCTACATATTCATACTTATATAAGTTATTGAAAGATATATGTATACCAACAATACATACCTCGGCAACTCTTATATGTATTTTGTGTCGGATAATTCCTGTCGGCTTCCCGATTCAGGTAAATAATGTTTATCGTCTCTTACTACTTTGACGCCAGTTCATATAGAAGGTTATGCCTGTTATGAAGTGTATAATCGTTTTACGTGTTAAGAAATTGCGATTGATGAGTTAATTATATAACATGTAAGAAAGGATGTAGTCGTTCTTAAATTTAATGTTTAAGCTTTGGTCGAACTTCAAGCAATAAAAATACAGAAACAAGGAGTATATGGATCTGCAAAAAATTACATTAGAAACAGTGACAAAAAAATACAATTTAGCCTTTTTTAAGACCACAAGCCCTTTCTGTGTACCCATTAAAATAGTACGTTTGTTTATGTTGAAAGTACCAAATTGCATTCTGAATAGAAGAGCAATAAGATCGGAATTAATGTTTCAATATGAAAATGTGTGACAGATCTTTTCGAGTGAACATTTATTATAATGCTTTTTTTCAAGACTAGAAAAAATATTTTGTTTAATAATATTGAAGTTCATGGAAAACCTACAAATATTAATAAGCCTGAGCTGTCTGTAGCTTGTCTGGGCTATTTTTGAAGCAGGTGAGTCGATTTTAATTAAACTTTTAGAAACATCTAGAACATTGTAGAGAACTCAGACGTACCAAATGTGTACCTGGGTACGGTAAGTTGTATCATTTTGATATTATTCATATATTTACAACTCTAAACGCCTTTTGGTCGCTGACTGACTACGCTATTGATCTGGCGGGCCTTCATAGCTTCACCGGACTAACACTGTTGATTAGATCAGCTTTAAACGAGAAATACAAGTAAAAAATATAACTTGCCTATAATATTGTTTTAAATAATGCTCAGTTATTACCTACACATGAAATATATTTATCTCTCTATCAAATGATTAAATCTGGGTCTTTTCGTATACATATAAATATGAATTATGTATTCATGCTCTAATTGCTATAATTGCAACAATTATACAATTTCGGTGAGCGGCATGACTTCACGGCTATAACAAATGTGATTCCCGTACGTTTAACTGTGTTTCACGGTGTTCTGTTGTGGAATATGAATAATAGCGAACCCAAAATACAACCTAGTGGAACTCTTTAACATTTATTACTAGAACTCCGAGGTTATTCACTTCCTTTAATTAAAACGGGCAAGAAAACAACATTGAAACGATTATTAGAAGCATGAAGTATTAAATTTGTGGACGATGTTATGGTATTAAACAGAGACATCAATATTTCTAAATTTGGGTACATTGAGTTTTCTCTTGCCTATCAATTTTAGCGTTTAAAGACAATCTCACCTGATGGTAAGTGATGACGTGGTCGAAGATGATAACTTACTATGAACTAGAACTTTTATCTAGAACTGGCACAAAAGTCCTGCTGCTGTAATATATTTTCAAATACTCACTATTTCCTTCACCGAAAACTTAGGTTTATTGTAGGAATTTGACCTACTTCCACTGACCCGTAGTGCTAACAGACTGAATTATTATTTTCATAGTTGCTTACTACCAATATTACATACTCCAGAAACTACATTACAATAACCTATGATTACTAATTTTAAATTATAGAGGTTTAGGCCATAATATTCCGTTTTTAATTTATTTCCAAAAATGATGAAAACCATAGCAATATAAAATCAATAAAGTGTGTTTAACAAAGAGTAACAAAATGGAAACGTAAGAATCTAGGTGTTAAAGCAATTTTTACAAATATTATTATAAATACTTGACTAGAATTATAACATATTCAAGATTTAAAGGACTTAAAATTATATATAGAAAATGAGAAAAATAGCTTTATACACAAAGAATTAGAAACTGATAAGACAAATCCCTTAAGTTACACTACAGTAGTAGTAGTCGTAGAGTAGTCATATTTGTACGAAGGAAATTAAACTAATATTAGATAGAGGATGTATTAAAAAAAATTAACGCAGATTAACAAGATTACTAACCGAACAAAATATAACATTAAAGTTTAAAAATAACATGTAACAGTCTATAAAAAACAGATAGCATCCTCTCAAAACAAGGTTACACAATACCCGCCAAATATTTCTCAAAATCGTTTCAAAGAACCGAAATGAAGCAGAGCACTTCAAATCAAGGGCCTCCAAAATCCATCCATCAAAACACTCGACCCAAAAGTACTACAAAAACAGAACCGGCTTCGGGTATACCGCCTGCCGTAGGAGCAATAGCCGGTATGTGGCCTACAGTAAAACTCAAGGTCGTTTCTGTACCGCTTTACGATTTTATTCCTCTCTTTTTGTACTGCCTTTCTTCCTTACCGATTCCTTATGATCGTAACTTTTAACAACCCCGATACCAATTTCAACTTTAACTCTATCAGTTAAGGTTTCAATTATTCTACATTATCAAAATCGAATGGAATTTCAAAGGTCGTTCAGGCCATATGTTGTGCTCTTTTTTGCAAACCTTTTTTTATCCGAGATCAAATGATAGGTTGAACCAACTCAATTCGTTCCTCTATAACAACAAACGATTCTTACTTCGAGCCAAAGTTGATTGTTATCTTTATTTTTATGATTCCTTTATTGTTTTTATACGCAATTGAATTGCTGTATTCCGTTTTTTTAAATAGTGTGTATCTTGTATACGTGATGTTCATATTCGTGCAAGCATCGAGCAAGTAAACATCTGTCGTCATCTCTAATTTCGCCACCAGTTTAATTCAACCTGAGTTACTAGATACAAGATACCGGATAAGAGGACATGTGCCAAAGCCGTTTACGGTCCATAAAATGCAACTCGTTCCACAAGGCTCGGTTGGAATGTGGGCAGGGTCTTTATTTGGCATCTTTTTTACTTCGTCTCCTGTTGCAACGATTGTCAACCGATTGGTTTTTGCTCATTAGTATTAACTAATAAGTTATATCCTTGGACATATTCTGTATAAACATGTCTAACATTCTAATCTATATATGCTGTATTTAAATTTAAATTAATCAATTGCTAATTTAGTTTGCCATTTCTAATTACATTTGCATGTAAAACTAGTGTGACCGCGTCATAATCTGTAAAAAAAACATTGATTAATAAAATTATCTGACTATATTAAGTCCATTTAACTATCTACTTTTCTCTCGTACTTAACTCGAGCCGTTATTCAATTTACAATGACTTTTGATAGAGTCGACCGATTTTAATAAAATGAGTAAATGTTACTCGAGGATATGCTTTATGATTTTCTTGGTGATGTTTTATCGTGAACGCAATACTTTACCACTGATGCGTGTTCAAACAAACAGACAGACATTTTTAAAAATGATTGATCTGTATTTTCTTACTTATTTTTAGACATCTACATCCAGTTTTTTTTTTAAATCTAAAAGGTACAGAGATGTTAGAATTACATTCTTATATGTATACAAGTAATTTCAAATGATGGACGTTACGTGTTACAAAATCATTTTAGTTCATAGATGAACCTCAAGATTCTTCACACGATAAAATAAAATAATTACTATGTATGTGATTGATTTATCAGACAGTTCTAGCATTATTTCGATTCTAAATCATCCTTGACTTTTAGGTTTTTTATTAAACTCTCATGTTACAAGGCAGTAGCTTAGTTAACTTTAGTTTCGCTGTAATATTATTAGTTTTAATCTTGGCAATAAATCTTCCAGTAGATTATTACTGCCAATGTCGAGTAGGTAATGATATTACAATTTTTTCTGCGATCATTTCAATGTTCCTATAAGATGGTGGCCGTTTTATTAAAACTTTCCAGAGAGATTTTGTGCAAGTCAAAATCCACGCTCCGTGGTATTATTTCCCATTCACTTATGCACAATAATCGAATCTTATTACGTTAAAAATTACCAATATTACAAAACACAGAGCCAAATAACACAAGATTATGAATAAAATATAAAATACAGTATTTGACAAGATCCCGACAAAAACTGCTCCGTAGAATTTTAGACTTAATGTGTAAAATTCGTTAGGATTTCGCGATAAATAATCGCGATAATCAATGAAAGAATACAAAACGTAAAAGAGATTCGGTAATAGCCATAAATAATGTCACACGCGTTTAAAGATTTTAGTGTTGATTCACGTCGTGTGACGTCACACATTTTACTATTTTTAAATTTCTAACTTATAAAATGAAAACAGTATTTCCAAAATTATTTATACATTCATATCTAAGATATTCTACATGTTGTGTTTCATTTTAGTTGAAGTGTAGACTTTATGACACGTCAATCTATTTGTCACACAATATCACACTTTACTGATCTCCTCCCTGCTCCTTAATGTGTGACGTAATTTATGGCTCTTTAATTTGTGTCGTATTTCTAAAAGTTTTGTGAAACCACTGATTTACCATACACATTCCAATACTCCTATAAATTCATCAGCTTGGGATTCGATGAGGTTTATAAATTACAACATTCTGAATTTAGAGTTATATATTTTTATCTGTGGTAACCTACATCTCTAACCAAAGTTACAAAGACATTTCTGTAACTAATTAACAAATTTGAATTAATGAAAAATCATTTATATTCAAATGAACTGACGCAGAATCGAAAGTTATCATTTATGGCGATGGTTTTTGTTAGTTAAAAAAATGTTTTAATTATTTTTATTTGTTTGAATAAATATGGTGTCTCTATTTTTAGCTAATCTACATAAAGTGAGGTTCTGTATTCAATTTAAATGTATGTATGCATGCCCACGATTTTTCCAGAAACTACTAATTGACTTTATAAAGGGTTTTGGTCATTGAATGCCTATTTATACTTCTTTTTGAAGTAAACATTTAAAAGTATACTACATTTTTTACATTCATTATATAACTATTAGGTTATTATAAAACGAAACTTTAAATAATTTCTCCAAGCGTCACGAATAATCATACAAAAATGGAGTTTTTATATTTTCTTCTATGAATTTACATAAAGTTATTTTTTACGTAACAAAACCTTACCCTCGTTAGGAAACGTAAACTGTTGGGAAATGTTCTCATATATAGTATAAAAATACGAGACTTTGGGGCCATCGATAAATTACGTCACAATGTAAAGGGAAGGGTGTTGGTCAATAAATTGTTAATCGACGGAAGAGTTAAACTTCGCGACGTCACCTATACAACTTTAAAGTCAATGTCTATCAGGGGCCGTATCAGAACTTCTTGCAGGGACGTGTGTTACTTCGTACTGCTAAATATATGTGAGTTGGGGATCATTAAGACTTAAAATCAGTATCCTTTCGTATTTTCATTGTTTATTTATATATATTGTTGAAATGGCGAAAGCGGGGTGGTAGGGTTTTACAGCCCGACTGGGTCGCAACCACCATGCATATGGCGAAAAAGCCCGTCATAGTGACTCGCTTCTGCGCGTCGCGTTTCGGGATCAGCCTGTGCATATCCAGTACCGGGCGACTTTCGTCATTATGGCCGGCATGACAGCGGCGACCGACGATTGATAATCTGTCTCTCGGTGGTTGCCGATGTTTTTGGATTGTACTATGCTTAACATCAGGCTTAGTACAGTCACTTTGTCGTGCTTCTATAAAAAAAAAAATTGTGATCATTTAACAATTTTTATACAAATCAAATCCTCTATAGCTCGCGGTCTCACATCATTGGTAAGGAAGTAGCAACGTCTTTCTTTATAGTATTTAATTTCATTTGTTATAAAAAACGAGAATATGTATTTGATTTATTTATTGTTGTAAAGAAAAAAATCGAACACGTGTTTTTTTTTTAATTTAATAAATTCCAAATTTGAAATTGTATAATATATAACATCATACCTGAGGAAATGACACACAAATGTGTATACACACACAAATATCTATGACATAATTTATAGACGACGTCTTTGTAGGGTAGAATTATTTGAAATACATTCACGAATGTATCGTGAAAGCTACTGTACATTCACGGAGTTAACTCGCAGTTTAAACAAACAATCTAATATAATTCATCTCGACTTGCAGACCTAAAGCGTGACTTAAATATGATATAATTTAGAAATACATTTGCATTTCATTTCGATTTAGTTTTGCTCGATAACTAGATAATAGAAATGACACGGACTTGAAAGTCGCCACGGTAGAGTCACTTTTACCTCGTATCTTATCTTCGGACTACTTCGAAATGTATTCATACCGTTTCACTAGTTGATCTGAAGCCCTGGAGAATGTGCGGGAGACCGCCTAGGTTAGGTATTCATATTAATAATTAGCTGTGCCCGCGACTCCGTCTGCGTGGAACTTGATGTAAAAAAATAAAAATGTATTACGTACATTTACTTATCTACATTTCTCTTGTATTTAAGTCGCGTTGTCATTAAAGTTACAATAGCTTTTGATAGATTGAACCGATTTTAATGAAACAAAGAATATCAATATTACTCGGAGATATTCTTTCTTGGTGAGGTTTTTCTTTCTCAAACTGACTACGCTATCGACCTAACAAGGTCTTAACAGCTTCACCGAACTACTAAGGCGAGCGTTTAGGGCGCTCAGCCGATTTAATTTGACAAGCACCTCAAGGGTGCACGGCACAGCTTGACTTAGGCTGTTGCCTGATATGTGCAATTTGCAAACTATCTGAGGTAACCTAGGCTAACTATTCATATGTATATGAGTTGTTGAAACATATATGTGTACCAAGCATACATACCTCAACAACTCCTATATATATTTCGTATCAGATAATTTTCTAAACTATTTCAGTTAGATAAGGGAAATAAACAAAACCCTTCCACTTTCATGTGTAAGCGTGTATGCGTGCACGTGTGTGGGGATGATATGTGTAATGTTGTTACCGTGATGTAGATT